>JABFFF010000001.1:0-166733 GCA_013623665.1 Fusarium sublunatum
ACCGGGTTATCTACATCCACGCTGCAGTGCAGCAGCAAGCGATGGTCCAGTTCCAGTCTATCCAATACCTAATTTACTGCTAACAAATTTGGCCCAGACCCCCGCATATTTCCGTTAGTGAGAAACCCGTCCCATGCCTTGCCAGGCTGATCCGCCCGCGTCTTGTTTTAGAAACGAAAAATACGATTTACAGCGCCAATCTCCTCAGGGACTCCAAATATCCTCATCACTATCCTATTGTGTCTGTTGCCCGCCCTGAGATGGTCGCCCACGCATCCTCTTGGGAGGCCCTGTATACTGGTGGAATGACGGCATCTCCATACCAGGCACAGGAATTGGAGTTTGTTGGGGATTCTGCGGAAGATACAGCTGTGACTGCATCATGGCTTGAGCCTGCGCCTGAGCCTGAGCCTGAGCCTGAGCCTGCGCCTGCGCTTGAGCCTGGGCTTGGGCCTGAGCTTGAGGGTTTTGTTGCGGCAACGGTTGCTGCTGGATGTGTTGATGCATCTGTGGAGGTGGTTGCTGTTGTTGCTGCTGCTGCTGCTGTTGTTGTTGTTGTTGTTGTTGCTGCTGATTCTGCTCCACAGCTTGTTGACGACGCTGCCGAGCCCGCTGCTTCTGTGCCGAGGACTGTCTTCTAGTCTCCTCAATCTGTCGATGTCTCTTATCTTGGGCCTCTTGTCTCCTCTGCCGCTGCAAATCCTCATTCTGAACAGCGTAGATGGCAGCGATGCGAAGTTGCAGCTGCGACAGGATGCCAACACGTTCTGGGTGGGACATTTTCCGGTATTCGCTCTTGAACTGATGGAAGGTATCGCCGGTCAAGCGGAGGACTGCGTTAGAGACACCGGCGACCTGGATAGCAGCTTGAGTCTCGGCATCAGGTTGGGGCCCGTCATCTGCCCAGGGTGTCAGAAGCGGCGTCCCAACCGAATCCAAGCTTTGCTCACCTTCCAGGTCGTCGACAATATTGGTCTCGTCCTCGCTTCCGGGTTCGGGCGTCGGTGGTTCGGGTGTGCCAGGCTCGTGGTTGTGCTGATCGCAGGTAATTGTCAAGACCCATCCGCCCATGGTCTTTCGATGAACAGCTTTGGCTTTCCAAGGGCAATCCGTCTTTTTGGTCGTGGTCTTGTGTTTCGTCGCCATGCATCGGTATGGTCGGCCGCCTCGATCGCAGACTAGATCGCATCGTACAATATCGTTACCTGGGATGTCGGCACCGCCTACTTTGCCTCGATGGGATCTCGCCTTGACAATCTTGTATCCCTCCTTTTCCATGCGGTCGCTGAGCTCCTTGAAGAGCTCCTCATAGCTGTTGAAGATGCCCGAATGGGGCACTGATACGGCCTCGAGGATGCCGAACATGATGAGGTCGACGACGCGATCAACGCGTTAGGATCTCAACGATGTGTGGATTTGGGTGTTAACCGGTGTCAGGCGTGAGCTGCGTAGGTCGGTGGGGAAGGTTGAGGAATTTCCGTCGCGGATAAATCTCGGCGGCTCTCTTATTCCCGCAGGGTGCCTGTGTAACAAGCTGAGTTAATGCTGCCCTGTGAATGATGGACGTGAATAATGTTCAAATCCATCAACAGAATTATCAAGACATCCTACCATGGAAGGTATTGAATCGTAAAGGGTCTGAGAATGAAGTTTTATAAACCATGGAAGGTAAGGAACAGAAGGAAATTGCAGTGCTTCTTGCATATAAACACACGGCCATAGCCTGTGCTAACATTGAGGGTGGTTCTTTCCACGTTCTGTTTTATGGATGAAGAAAGAATCCAAGTCAAGGCAGGCACCCTCGGATCTCCTGCCACAGAACTGTAACTTCAGCAATCTCTCAATAGCAAACCGTGGGAGATTTGTGGTTGACCTGATAAACATCTCATCTTTGCTACACCATCGTCTCCATTCATTTACCCTACAGCAAGCCGAGTAAATGAACCACAAGATCATCTACGAACCTTCTTGCAACAATGTCACGTTCAATTCCATCAAGAAGCGATAGTCGCTCGTCGTCCAGCTATTTCCAGAACAGCGACACTCGAATACGTCTCGAGAACTCTGCTACTCCAAGCGGTTATCCCAGCACAAGACCACGGACCAGTCTCAGCCAATACTCCGCATACGCTCCTTCAGGGACCAGTACCAGAGCAGGAACTTCTCGCGCTTCTACTGTTCGTCCTGCAACCCGACCAGGCACCGCCTCGGGAAGAAAGTTTCGAAATACAACTGCCTCTTCGATATTGGGACTCAGCGAAACGCACAGCATTGTCTGTGCTGTGAGCGAGGCTCGTGGTGTCTCGCCTGCGGTCGGTGTAGCTTTTGTCAATATCTCCATCGGTGAAGTTGTTATCAGTCAGATATGCGACAATCAGTCGTATGTCAAGACTATTCACAAGATTCAGTTGTCAGCTCCCTCTCGCATCCTGTTTATGTCGACCGCTTGTCCTCCGAACAACCCCAGTACCCTCTTCTCCCTCGTACAGGACCTTGTTCCCGAAGCCCAAATTGATGCACTAGACCGTTCTGCCTGGTCTGAAGCGGATGGACTGGAGTACATCCACAACCTGGCATTTAAAGATGACATCGAACCCTTAAAAGTTGCTACTCAGGGCAAGTTTTATGCCATCAGCTCCTTTGCAGCAGTGAGTAGAATCCTTGCGCGAGATGTTGTATCAAATCTGAACATGTCACAGGCGATGAAGTACATTCAACAGAATTTCTCCATTAACTTTGTGCCGCACTCGCTTCGAATCCAGTATCGACCTTCAGAGGATACCATGATGATTGATATCTCGGCCATTCAATCTCTCGAGGTCATGCAGAATTTGCGCAATACAAAGTCCAAAGACTCCCTCTTCGGTTTGCTTAATCACACATCAACTCCTATGGGCTCTAGGATGCTTCGAAGTAACATTCTCCAACCGCCAACGCGCCCCGATCTGTTTATCACTCCACGGTACGATTCCCTCGAGGAGTTGACAACCAACGAGGAAATGTTTATGGAAATCCGTAAAGGCAAGGGGCTCACAAATAACATCGAGGGAAATAGCTAACATAGGCAGCCCTCAAACTTTTCCATGACACGGAAAAGCTGTTGACAAAGGTAACCTTGTCGACTTGGGTCCTGAGATGCCGCTAACCCCATGTTAGTTGATCATTGTTCCAACATCTGCAGATGTCCAGCAAGTCGAAGAACAGATCAACCAAGTGCTGATGGTGAAAAGTTTTCTTGAGTCAATACCCGAACTCTACACAGCCTTGCGGCCTGCCACCAGCGCACTCCTTGTCAAGATCCGAGACCTGTGCCGCCCTGAGATAACCAGTCGTAGCCTCAATAAGATCCGCCAGACCATCGAAGCAGACGTGACGTACATGAAATCTGCGCTAGACCTTCGCAACCAGAGAACTTTTGCGGTCAAGGCAGGTATCAACGGCATGCTGGATGTTGCCCGTCAAACATATAAAGAGCTTACAGAGGAGATTCACAAACACCTCGACGGGCTGAATGGTGAGCAAAAACGTGGAGAAGTGATAATAAGAGGCTGATTGTGGAACAGATGCACATAGAATCAATGCTAACCTACAATATGACAACGGGCGCAAGTATTGGCTACGCCTTAAAGCCGCTGATTTTGACGACCGTCCTCTTCCTGATATCTTGATCAACGTCGTGCGAAAGAAGGACAAGATCGAATGCCAAACACTTGACCTAGTCAAGCTTAACTTGAGGCTTTCAGACACCTGCAATGAAGTGGTTATTCGAAGCGATGCTGTCGTGCAAGATTTGTTGAAGGAGCTTCGTCATGAAGTGCCACATCTATTCCGAGTATGCGAATCGGTTGCCCTTATTGACATGATCGCATCCTTCGCACAACTCGCTACAACCAGAGACTATGTAAGACCTGATATCAGTAGCACGCTAGCATTGAAGGCAGCACGGCATCCAGTCTTAGACAAGGTTAGAAGCCTTTCACTAGCCCTGATAGCTCAATAGTTGACTTGGCTGGCAGACCATGAACGGCAACTTTGTCCCGAACGATTACTACGCTACTGAACAATACTGCTTCCATATCGTTACTGGATGCAACATGAGTGGGAAGAGTACCTACATTCGGGCCGTTGCACTGCTTCAGATCATGGCACAGATTGGGTCTTTTGTGCCCGCCGAGTATGCTGCCTTCTCCATGATTCACAGTATCTTCGCTCGTGTCTCGCTCGACGACAATATCGAGAGCAATCTTTCCACTTTCTCGGTAGAGATGCGCGAGATGGCTTTTATTCTCAGGAACATCGACGACAAGAGTCTTGCTGTTATCGATGAGTTGGGGCGGGCTACAAGCAACCGGGATGGTCTGGCGATTGCGATCGCAATTTCTGAGGCCCTTATTCAAAGCAGAGCATCTGTATGGTTTGCAACTCACTTCATCGACTTAACAAAGGTTCTTGCGGATCGTCCAGGCGTACTCAACCTTCATCTCGCGTCTACCAGCTCTACAACAGAGGAGGGGTTGCCGCACATCACAATGCTTTACAAGGCCACATCGGGTGCCATAACAGACGAAGAACATTACGGTATAAATCTGGCTCGTGCGGTTGGATTGCCCCAATCATTCATCGAAAAAGCAGAGGAGGTTGCAAAAGATCTCAGAAGGCAGCGAGAAGCAAGCAAGAGCAGCTCGGAGTCGGCGAAGCTCATAGCTCGCCGAAAACTCATCCTTAACCTCCAGGATGCTTTGAGACAAGCTAAAGACTCGGGCAGTGAGGAAGCTCTCTCAGGATACTTGCAGCGACTGCAAGAGGAATTCGTTGCCCGCATGGAAGAGGTGGACAGTATATAGTTGAACGGTGTGGCCATGCCCCAAAATTCGGCATCAAGTGTAGACATTTTGGGTTGCCAATCTGGTAGCATGTGGGTAATGGGTATTCTATCATGTTTCTTCTGATAATGTACTAACAAGTGACTATACACCCGGTCGCTTATAGTCTAGCTCTCGTACTCTCTTCCAAACTTCTCTCACAGTTCGCTCCTGGGTTTGGTGTCCACTCTCTGTTCCGGACGGGCCTGCGGGACTGAGTACTGTTAAATGTCGATACATGAAGGTCAGTGGAATGGAGTGCTTACCGTATTGCCAGATATAGTCGGCCTCCAAGATGGGCCCTCGTGATCTCGGCTGTTTCTGGGTCATCGGGAGGATTGGCAGTTGTTACAAGACCTCCAGCCTCCTCAAGAATCGCGATACCGGCGGCAACATCCCTACGAACATCAGCATTCTTCGCTTCCGGACTGTTAACCACTACAATGTGACATACCATTCCCAACAGCCACCTTCCCACCAGATATCAAAAGAGCCCATAGCAGTATAGGCAAGATCTAACGTTGCACTATGTGGGAGTTAGTAGGTGATCGTGGTGAGGGCATCGTTACCATACCTTCCCAAACTTCGCATGCCGTGGACCATTCCGCCGTTGCCTCCCCGCCCACTCCTTTCCGAAGCCATGTTCACAAAGGACTCAATCTTACGGGCCATGTTTCCATCTGGAATATCTCGGCGGTCCTTCCCCCATTCACAAGAAAAGGTGCATCCGCTGGGAGCATTAGCGGGTAGTGGAGGGGTTGGATTTCGGATCAAGGGTAAACGTTGAGTCTCATTCAGCCAGGCGCCTTGTCCTGAACATGAAGAGAAGAATTGGCGGATGAAGGGAGCGTTGATGATGCCGATAACAGGGATGCCCT
Source organism: Fusarium sublunatum (assembly GCA_013623665.1). Classification (NCBI taxonomy): domain Eukaryota; kingdom Fungi; phylum Ascomycota; class Sordariomycetes; order Hypocreales; family Nectriaceae; genus Fusarium; species Fusarium sublunatum. Next base: position 5,741 of record JABFFF010000001.1, read on the forward strand.
CGATAACAAGGGCGATGGACACACAAAACATGGGAAAGAGATGTGTAAAGTTGACGGTGCCGTCAAGAGGATCGACTACCCATGTTGGCTTGTCATCGACGAGGTAGGCTCGAGATGCACCAGCAGAATATGACTCTTCTCCAAGGAAGCTGATACAAAGTCAGTGGGCGACACAAGAGCAAGAGTATAAATGAGTATCTTACCCATGATCGGGATATTTACTGGCAATGGATGTGCGAATGAAGTTCTCAACATCTTGGACAGGAGCCGTCAGCGATCAGAAGGTCGAGTCAATGTCAAGGAACAATACCGTTGTCGGTCTTGGTGACTAGGTCTACCGAGTTCTCTTTCTCGGCATATGATACGGTACTAGAATTCTCATGGCCATCAATGCGGCGCTGAGCGGCAGCCATGAGCATGTCGCCGGCATCTTTGCCCAATTGCACGGCAAAAGCATAAACCTCGCTCAGCTGGTGGTCGTCCATGTTTGCTATAGCGTTTTCCCACAATATCGAGGTACGGGAAAGTCAATGCCAGGCCTGCATTCGACGAAAGCACGTATTTTGTTGAATCAAACCCGTCTTGAACCGTCCCCGGATTCTATTTCCGCACTACGGTACAAGATGCGCTGTGGGGAATCGTGGGGTGAACGATGTTGGTGTTGATGATCGGCGCGTTGGTGGATGAAGCTTTAACCGGGCTTGCAGAGGGGTTGAAGTTTGGTTTGTGAGGACCGAGGGTTGAGGATTGACGCCAGGCACGGAAATTATATCTTGACTAAAGTTTGGTAAATAAGATGATGGTTTATGACCATCAAAGATCAAGACTTATACGCATCACATTCAGTTAGTTCATTATGTCTCGAAGACTCTTACTCATCAACGGCCCCAATCTCAACCTTCTGGGCACGCGAGAGCCTCACATCTACGGCTCAACAACACTGAAAGACGTGGAAGCCGACGCAGAAAAGCAAGCGTCAGACCTCTCAGCCACGCTCGAATCTTTCCAGGCAAACTCGGAGGGCGCGATAGTGGACCGCATCCACGAGGCACGCGGCAAAGTCGACGCCATTGTCATCAACGCGGGCGCCTACACGCACACGAGTGTCGCCATCCGGGATGCCCTTGTTGGAGTCGACATTCCCTTTGTTGAGGTGCACATTACGAATGTCCACGCACGAGAGGCGTTTAGACATCATAGTTATCTGTGCGACAAGGCTGAGGCTGTTATCTGTGGATTGGGTGTGTTTGGATACACGGCGGCGATTGAGTATGCGGTTAAGCATCTGAAGCTGAGGAGCAAGTTGTAAAGAGATGATACATTCTATGTGGTATTATGGAACTAAGTACAAATGAAACACGTGATAGTACAATTACAGCATGGCCTGTAGCCTTGGGTGCGTCTCGCCTTCAGTCCGTAGGCCAAGCTCCATCTTCATCTTTTCGAATGACTCTGCTGCTCGTTTGGCCATCTCCTCTGGCACCGCTTTGTCCGTCTCTGTTAGTCTCCTGTTGAATACCTCGAAACTCAACCAGCCTTCAAAGCCTAGACCCTGAACGACAGTTCGGAGCAGGTGTTTGCAGGGGAGATAGCCACCGCATTGGGACTCGCCGTAAAAGAGTCTTGCATTGCGTGACCAGCTCATCCGCGATGGCTGCTCCGGGCTGTAGAAAGGGTGTCTCTCATCCAAGGGCTGTGAGAGTCGCTCGCCATCAGCCACCTGAAGAAGGAATATCTTTGAAGCGTCGACATCTGTTAAGAGCCTCTTGGTGGAGCTTCGCGTAACTTGTTCGCAGTCTTTCGTCTTTCCAGATGGAACTGCCGGGTCGGCGTAGATCCTCCCCAGGATGTTGTAGCTGTCAAGACACAACCCAAAATTGGACCGATCAACTCGCCGGACAATGTCCCAACTCGCCTCCCACGTATTGATCCGTGTGCCCCAGCACAGCGCCTCAAAGGCAAATCTGACCACAGGCTGCTGCTGAAGACCCATCTCGGCCGCCTCGATAAAGTCAGCAGCGAGAGCATCAACGTCATCTGTGAGCTTCTCCTCTGGGAGAAAACTGCTGGGAAAAAGGATCAAGTCCGTCTGTAGCGCGTAGACGAGTTCAAACCACAGACGGAGCTCGTCGACCTGCTTGGCGTGCTCGTCACGGTTGATGAGACCGCCAAAGTGCATGAAGGGCTGGAGGCAGATGATGCTCAGAGAGCGGGCTTCACAAAGGTCGTGGATTGTTCGGGCGGCGCTGATTTGGTTCTGGGGCGTTGCGCCGCCGGGGAGAGAGGCTGCGAGGTCGACGAGGTCTTCGTAGAAGACTTCAATGCCTTGGAAACCGTATTTGGCAGCCATGTCGAGCTTGTGTGGGAGGGAGTGGCCGGCGAAGCACCGGCCTAATGACATTGTACATATGCTTGGTTTGTGAGCCATGGTAAACGTTGGATGTTGTTTTAGAGAGGAAGTGATGAGAGTAGATGGCTGAGGGTGAGGTCTGAGTGAAGACGGTGTTGTATATAGGATGATGGAGCTTGACTACACAAGCCTGATAATGGGATCTAATGAGTGTGGTGATGGGACAACCGATAACTATTATCACCGCTGATGCTGTGGCAGTATAACCTTATGAGATAGGGGGAGTGGTGGTTTACTTGATTGAGAGTTACTTGGACTGAGCTGCCATTGAACCCATGTGAATCCTGTATGATCGAGATGCGCATCATCAAAGCTGTTATTAAGTGGGAACAACCATTCACATGACAGTCCAGAGCATACATTTTCCCGGTGTTTCCACCGTATCTTGTAAGGCGACTTACACCTACCGCTTCGACTTACATCATGGAATGGTGATGGTGGTTTACCCGGGTCTGGCCTGGGTAAGTCTTTATCCGGTGGGGCGACATCTGCAATCTCTTTACACATGCTGGCTATATGCTACCCCGGATGAATATAGAAGCAACTTAGTTAGTGGAAAAACCCTTAAACCGTGCCCTTTGTAGTGGAGAGGAAACTGGATAATCCTTCCACGGCCTCTTTTAGTGGATAGACAACGGGCGGCAGTACTTGAATGCCTCCGGGACCTACCTAGTTTCGAGGATCAATCAGACCACTCCGATTACTATACTTTTCCCTATTCTATCTTTCCTGTTGTTCTCTATCTAGCTAGCTATGTCTATGCAGGAAGTGGCTTTCAACCCCTCTGGGGATTCTCTTCAGTCCAGCCAAGTATCACAACTACATCGCCACGGATATCTCTTTGGGAAGAAGTTGTCAGCGTCTTTGTCGCCTTTTCTTCACAATGTCATTTATCAAGATCTTGGTTTACGATGGGGTCAAGTGCGTCTTGACTCTGCAGATATTCCTTCGTTTCTGAAGCTTGCTCAACATCCAGACTTTTATGGTATGTCAACTCGCCACAGAACTTGGTATAAGAACTAACCGAGTATAGGAGCCTCGGTGACTATGCCTAATAAAGTCGCCATCATCCCATACTTGGATGAGCTCACAGAAGAGTGTCGCGACGTCGGCGCCTGCAATACCCTCTTCCTACGTGAAAAAGACGGTCGTCGTCTCTTTTGCGGCGCAAACACAGATGTAATTGGTATCAGGGACTCGTTCTACCAGAATATCGCAGACCCAGACGCCGTCTTCCACAACAAGCCCGCTCTCGTCGTCGGAGGCGGAGGTGCAGCGCGGAGTGCAATTTACGCCTTGCGCAAGTGGATGAAGGTGACGACCATCTACCTCGTCAACCGCGAAGACGCAGAAGTCGACGCCGTCATCAGCGATTGCTCTGAGCGCGGCTACGGCGAGGGTCTGCTACATGTCAAGACCGTCGCACAGGCTGCAGAGCTGGAAGCTCCTGGTGCGATCGTCGCGTGCGTGCCAGACTTTGAGCCCGTGACAGAAGATGAGATTCGCGCGCGCAGAGTCACAGAGACGTTCCTCGACAAGAAGCAGAAGGGGGCTATTCTCGAGATGTGCTATAATCCGACGCCGTTTACGCGGCTGGGCGCTATCGCGGAGGACAAGGGCTGGAGAGTCATCTTGGGAACTGAGGCGTTGATATATCAGGGGCTGGAGCAGGATAAATACTGGACGGGGAGGACGTTGGAGGAGATGCCAGTGGAAAAAGTACATGTTGCTATTGCGGAAAAGGTTGCGCAGAGGGCTGAGGCGAAGCTGTAGGCGATGGATGAGAGCATTTTGTATGAGCGTGCATTGGAATTATATTGATTTTTGAATGGTAATTGCCTGAATCTATATTAAGTTCTGGACAATCTTTGGTGTTGTATTAAGACACGTATGTGCATATGTGTCGTTGTTGTAAACGGTCAGAGCGAGCGGGAGATAAATCACTTAAGGACATAATATTCCAAGATCAGCTGGAAAATGTTTATGAGTCTGACCAGCATTGCTTTTCCTGCTTGTTCTTTTTTACGAACTGCGACAATACATCATTGAGCTAGACCTCGGTCCATCAAGTCTCCCTAGCCTTTGTATTAGCAAAAGCCTCTTCCATCAATTCTCTCCAGGGCCAATCAGCTGTCTGAGATGCTGGAAATCCTCCCCAGGTGCTGTGATGACGTTGATAGGAGCCGCCATAGCAAACATGACGAGCTTGGTGATGAATCTGATCCATTTGATCATTTGGGTTGGGTTGGTCGTCCCCTCGTGCTGGCGAAACTCGATCGTGTCGTGCTTCTGAAGAGAAGTGAAGTTCACCTGTAAATATATCAGACTTGCACCATAAGTCCGAACTATGCTTTTCTAACCTTGAAGAATCGAGAGTCATCATAGCCGCCATACATGATCTCTTCGTCTGAGTAGTTGAAAATCTTGCACACTTCAGCAATGTTATTGGCGCCCATGATCTTCTCATACACCTCGGAAGTCTTCAGAGTCTTCAGCATATCGTTGCGACGATTCGAAAGGATGTAATCATTGTCGACCGAACGGTGCTTCGGATGGAAGTCATCAATGGCAGCTGTCATTATCAGTCTAAAATCCATAACCCTGAGAAGCCAAAATACTTTTCATACCTTCGAAACGACAGTAGAACATGGCAATCTTCTGAACCTCAACCAAGGTATATTTGCCAGAACCCCCGTCACGTCCCACATGGACATGTAGGCCAGTACTTCGGTTAGATTTCCATCGAACAGCTTTACCAACCGCTTCAACAGCAGGTGGATCTGAGTGATCCAAGCATTGTTGTTAAGGTCACGAAGAATAGGTGAGACAAGCTCAAATCCGAAGCGCTGGCGAAACTTGTTGTCATCAGCTTCAGAACCTGAGGTAGCTTCGCTGACGGTGATGTCCATAGTAACGTTCCAGACGTTGTAATCTGGCCCAGAGCCACGAGTAGTTGAAGGCAAGTAGACACGGGCTGCAAGGCCTGCACCACGAAGACTATTCACAATGAGTTGCATTTGGCCGTCAGTTTGACCAGGCAGGGGAGCAGACGAATCCGCTCTGTTGAGAGCAACTCCCTCAATTTCGATTCCGATAGAGAGCGACAGGACTGGCGATTTGTATCTTCAGCTGAGAGTCAGAAAAGGAACGACAGTGTAGTTGAAGGAATGATGCTGATGGTTACTGCTTCTTTCCGAGGCTTCAGAAATTCGCTTTGAAGAAGGGTTTAACCAATTTATATTCAAGAGCCTGGGTAAGCAAACGCTTTCGTATCTCTATTGTTTTCGCTATATTGTTTGCTCACCATGGCTAGGCTAAGGACCTTTACCTATGCTAAGGCGTTTGCTGTCAACCATGTTTGCTCAACTAACAAAGTGTTAGGGGAAAATCCTTAGATAGGCGAGTTGTCTTGATGATTGTTAAAGAAAGCACGCTCCTTGGTACTAAATGAGTTTACAGAGCATATGGTTTACGCGTAGTTTCGTGATATCTTACACTTCTAGACTTTAAATAGCCCGTTTGCTAAGAAGAATAGGGATAATAGCGCAGTTAGCCATGTGCCACAATAGGTGACAAACGCCCAAGAAAGAAAGAAACCATCAGACATACTCAGAAACATAACAATATCTTATTTTACTGAGCTAGGCAGCCTTGCCCTATTCTCAAGAGATGTCGTATGATTATTGGTTTATATAGCTTAATATACCTCGACACTGACTTAGGTACTTATAGATCTTATTAACCCTCTGGGGCTCAGTGGTTCAGAGCTTGAGGTGGCCTTTATATCTATAAAGAGTTATAGGTTTAAATCCTGTCAATTATACTTTTCTTTTTAATATAATACCCCTCCTGAGGGATATGCATAGGACTTTCTATAAGAAAAGAATATTATGTCTGAGGCATCAATCATAGCCGTGAGGCTGTAAGGATTGCGTGTGATGCAGGCAGCATGCACGCCAGCCGGCATCGATTTGCAGTGCAGACAGTTTGCGCACATCAAACGTTTTCGCTTCTTCACTTCTTCACTGCTACAAACTCAAACCTTCAAACCTTATTTTTCAGCTGGAATATATAAATGACCAGTATGTCTAGCATTTGTCCTCGTTTTCTTCTTTGCACATAACTTTGCGATCAACCTCTTCGCTTCCCCGACCCATGAATTGTGAAAACAAACACAACAGACTTACCATGACCAAACCGTCGGCGCCACCACGGCCTTTATTTATCTACGGCACACTACAAGCCTTTCCTCTGCTTGCCTGGGCCTTGAACGGTGATGCTTCGAAAACAGGCGATATTTTGCGCCTCGTTCGTCCAGGCAAGGTCTACGGCTACAAAAGCTACAAGGTACACTTTTGCGACTACCCCGGCGCCATCAAGCACCCTGAGGCACGCTCTGAGGTTGATGGCTATTTGCTCCTCCTGGAAACAACCTCTCAGCGTAAGAAGCTGGACGACTTTGAAGGAGAGACGTACAAAGTCACGCAAGTCTCAGTCACTTGAGGACGGCAATACTGTTGATGCAGACATGTACGTTTGGGACGGTGACCCCGACAAACTGACGAAGGAGCCCTGGGACCTGGAAACATTCATCAAGGAAAGACTGGAGGACTGGATTGATCTCTTTGAGGGGATGGAACTGATTGGCGAGGATTCCGAGAACGAAATCGAAATCGAAGCACGAGAATGAACGATACTGAGTGGATTGGGAGGATACTACTTGCTTATGCCACCATCAGGGGAACAGGCTCAAAACGGACCAGCAAGAGTGAGGAGCCAAAAAAACGGCACAGAATTCAAGCGCATCCACGAAAACGATTCAGCTAAAAAACCAGTTCTTTGGCCGGAGACCTATCCACATGAAACAAGCACAACCTGCGGCGCGGGAACCATCGGCAGTACTCGCACAGAGAATATACCTTTGGATGCAATTGTGGTGAAAAGCAGTACGACCTGGAAAGACACGGAAGGAGTATGGGCTGGTGATTGAGAAGGAGGCCGGAATGGGTAGATAAAATCAGTGCGTGTAGACGCATGCCAGGAGTATACAATTGAACTGCACACGGTTGATTCTCTTGGTACGAGCTAATCTCGGTTCGAGTGCACAAAAGCTATGTTGGCACTGCAAGATTATTACTAGTCAAAGAACGATACTGTGCGAGCGTAATATGGAAACCTGTTGTGAAAGAATGCATTTGATGAATTCAGTAAGGGCTTATACGAACAAGGGGTTATCAGATGTGGGTTTATTTCGTTATGATTATTATTTGATAGGCAGAGAAGCGGAAACAGGTTAAGGGATATTAGTGATAGGAATTCTAATTTATTTTCATGTTTATATACAATCATTATTCCGAGTTGAATCTCTGCTGGTCTGAATAGAAGCCTGTAGTTGTGGGTGCTTTCCACAAGCTCGATGCATCATAAGTCCCACCACGCTTGAGTAAATCGGAGGGGACTCAAAAGGTGTCGGCGAACTTGTGTTTGAACTTTCCTCTATCAGAACTTCAGAAGAGGCGTCATTCGCAGTCAAAGTTATTGAAAGGAGTTGTTTCTGGGCGCGGCTCAGCTTTTCAAAGAGGTAGTTGACAAGCTCGACAGTCATAACCGCCTGTACATCAGACATGCGGTGGTCCGCCGTATTGTTATTGGTACCGAGTTCAGCAAGTGGCTCAAAGCCGTTGCGAAGTGTCGAGCAGACGTGGATGAATACGCCATAGATCTGCTCGCAGACTGAGGTTGCTTGTAAGACGAGACTGATTGATGCCCCGGAACTTTGATGTATACTGGTTTGAAGGCCTTTGCCGCCACCACTGAAAGCAGAGATCTCGCTTTGATGCTGTTGCACCGTTGTTGTGATCCGCGAGATGATGTTCAGGACTGATTGTGTCATCGTGAACAGTTCGTCCGTAAGTGGAGTTGTGGTGTTCATTATAAGCCTGTACGCCCTGATGTTGAGCTCTGCTAACTCCCGTGTGTCCGTCTCTATTGTATCTATTGTAATGTTGGTGTTGTCTGGTTTGGAACTTTCCGCAGGAATGGTCAGGTCGGCGAAGAATTCAAGTCCATGGTCGAAGAGAGACGTAGGGCTTGCATCTTCCCCGAATTCAACAACCTGATCTATTCCTTGGGATGAAGCCACGGAGCTCGTATTGAGCCATGACAAATCATTGGGAGGAGGCCCCAGTGGACTCAGAGTCACATCGGGATAGACCTGTGTGTGACGCGGCCACTTCTGGGATGATGAGTCGTTGCAAAAGTCGAAATTCAAACTTGAGCCTGAGTTAGAACCAGTATCTCTGGACTCATTGTGCAGTGGGTTGTTGGTTGCCGGGCGTCCACTACGGCGACGTCCTATTCCATTGTCAACACCTAATACCGATACAGACGCGGGACTTGTGTAACTTACTGTTATGTACGCAAAGAGTCCCGGCTTTGGAACAACGCACGCAACGGCCCGATGGACTGCGGCTGTCCTTTTCGCATCGGACTTTGAGATAGCGGCATCGGTCACATGTTTGGCGCAGTGGCATGCTACCATCACCCTCGGATATAGGATACATTCTCTCCATAATTTGAACTAAATGGCCGCTGTGGGTGCAATGTATGGCGGATGATCTCATCTAGGATCTCACCTTAGTCCTTGGCTCAACGTCAACCTTGGTATTTAAGCGATGGGGTGACCAACACCAACAAATGCTTCGGATGTTGATTGGAGGTAAGAGACAAACTAGATAAGCTTGCATATGCTCATGTAGGCTGACTGATCTACGAGTCCATGAGCGGTGTGTGGGTTGGGGTGACACGTGAAAGGCCTTGTTACTGTGGAAAGTACATCCACTGGAAATGTGTTATTTGCTACTGTACAAAGATGACCTCTGCGAGGCACTACAGTATTGACAAAGTTCATCTCAAACTGGTAAGTTAACTGGGCCCGTTGGTCCTGGAAATGAACTCAGCCGTCCGGTGTAGCTCCTCCAAGAGAAGAGATAAAATGGAATCAGGCGTTTACAGTAAGATTAAATTCTGAATTCGAACTGAGATATTGGAAAGATGAGATGTTCTGTGGATATCGGGTGCTTGTATTCGTAGCTAATATTCCCCAGTAGAAGCCAGTTCCAGATGAAACCTCAGCTTAGACACAAGCAAGATGCATCGTCCCATATGCAGCGTTATTTCGGTCACCCTTACTCGTCTTGCCAGAAATGCAGTCTATGATGACCAGTTTAGCTCTTAAGCTCCTCGTTAATAATTTCCCCGTCAACAATGTAAACCCTCTCATACCCGACCATAATCTCACCCCTGGAAGAGTCAATCCAACCGAATTCTGATTCTCTACCAATTTTCTGATACTCAGGATCGCTGGTAAGGGCGAGCATCTGTTTAATGTCGCTAACCCAGTAAGTCAGGACTGCATGGGAGTCGATAACAGTCCAGCCTTGGCGAACGCTTTCCACTGTTTTGGCAAGAGACGCGGACACGTCGCAAGGACAGAAAGTCTGTATCATGTATTGTCAGCTGTTGTTGCACTAGCAATACAAGAGAACTTCAGCTAGCGAGGGTGATACTGACCACAGTGTACTTCACAACCTCGTATCTCTTGACGAGCTCCACCCAAGCAGGGTTGATGTTCTCATGGAGGTGCTTTTCAAATTCCTCGTCAGTCTTACTCACATCCTTGTAGTGCAAGACTGAGACTTTCAGAACATCTCGAGAAGCCATTGGAGGCGTAGTGAGAGATTATTTGCAGCTTAGGAAGGACAGGAAGAGAAAATGGTCTGATTTTGTTTTGAGGGCTCACAGGGAAATTGCCTACTGTCACGGTGGCTTTATGACGGGCTTCAGCCTGTTTTAAATTATCTCATGTGTCACCCTCGTCGACGGCCAGTGATTCGGCCATCAACCATGCGGTAGACTTTCCGCTGATTGTTATTTCACTTCCCGGTAAAAGCGCCGGGGCTTTTGATGCAATAATGGCGAATTTCTTTGATAATCATCTGACGTAAGAATTTTTGAAAAGAAATATTAGTTTGCTTGGTATTACCTTGTATAGTTACGGTCTTGTGTTATACCATATGATTTATTCCTTCGGAAAGAAGAGATCAACTACAGAAACAAATCTTAGCTATAGGTTAGGTGTAGCATCGTACAGTTTGTGGTTCCAGATCTATATAAAGACGAGCAATATTACACTTCCATCCACTATCAAACTTGATCCTCCATTGGCCATCTTCAGATTCAAGATCGGGCCGTTCCTGGACAGTCACAATAAGCTTCAATCATGTCAATATTACACCTCGTACCAGTAGTTACGTCTACTGTTTCACTGTGGTTCGCCTTTGATCAATTCTTCTTCCTTGGTATCTTCTTGAACAAAAAGGTAGAGCCTACCGTTAACGATACCCTCACACCTTACTGGGATACCATGACCAAGACTGGCATTCCCATTGTTGTTGTGTCCCTTGTTGCCACTATAGCTTCCACAACAGCTATCCTCACAACCACCCCTGAGGAACGCCTCCGAGACAATGACTCTTTCTCGTGGTACATTGCGAGCATCGCCCTCGCCTCTGCGCACTTCGCGTTTGTCCCGATCGTCCTACCCAAGATTAAGGGTTTGCAGAACGGAGGGTTGACGCCTGCACTTCGCCAGTGGATGCGTGTGCACATTATACGCAGTATCTCGGTGGATTTATTCTGCTGGATTACTTGCATTGTTGCTAGTGCTAAGACTTTGTCGGTTTGATTCCACGGAGTCGCGGGTGAAGCTCGCCGACTTTCAGCTCGCACAAGTCGCTCAGTTTTCCAGTATGCAGAGTTCGGAGAAACATGCAAGGCCTGGTGAGCATGAAGTCTGAAGTAGTGCCACCAAGATCTGAAAAATAATGTTATGTCGGTGTGATTACATAGGATCCTTTGGCGGTAGTACTGATCAGTATTCTTTCTGATTTCTTTCCACCGAACTCTGCGGAGTAACTTCTATCCTTGCATGGAATTAGACACTTTTGAACACATACTTCGATCGCGCACATGGTGTATCCTCGGATAGTAATCATATCCAGTGGTTCCGATAGGCTGTTATGCAGTATAAAGATTATTAACCTAGACATAAGACGTCCTGTGAAGCAACTTTCCTTATGAAACAACTTGGTATACGCCGATGTCATCTCGCTAGCTTTGCATCAAAGTCTGTAATCATGCAACCTATTCGACTGTGGATGGTCGGTGAGTTGACCGATGCCGGCAAAGACCTGAACTGTCCTGACTCTTCTAGGCCCTAAGGAGCATGCTGGTCCAAATCCATGGAAGGTATATACAAGTAAAGACTTCAAAAGAGCAATTTGTACTAAGCTATAACTTTAATCTAGGTTATTTTTGTCTTGGAAGAGCTGGGCCTTCCGTATGAACTCAAAGTGATAGATGTCGCCAGCGTCAAGTCACCCCCTTTGACCAATGTCAATCCCAATGGCCGAGTCCCAGGTAAGGTCAAATGATTTACCTCTTTTACCTTGTTGGAACAGAAACAGGCTAACACGGATGTAGTTATTGAGGATCCTAATCGCGGTCTGGTCCTATGGGAATCTGGGGCTGTTGTCACCTATCTCGTTCAAGAGTACGACAAGGACAAGACTTTGACATACAAGGAAGGAAACGAGGTCCATCATTTGAACCAGTGGCTATACTTCCAAACAAGTGGTCAGGGCCCCTACTTTGGTCAAGCTGCATGGTACGTCCTCCCCGTCTGATACAGTTTTGGTCTTTTGTAAACAAGGATGCGGTAGGTTCAAGCTTCACCACCCCGAGCGTGTTCAGTCTGCCATCGATCGGTATGTGAAAGAAATTAAACGTATTCTGGGGGTATTAGAAGAAGGTCTTGAGGGAAGGGAATGGCTGGTCGGCGACAAGATGACTTTTGCAGATATGGCTTTCGTGTCCTACAATAGTCTCTTGCATCTCGCTTTCGACTGTGAACCTGAAGATACTTTGAAGGATTATCCCAAGGTTGAGGCATGGCACAGACGCATGGTATCGAGAGAGTCGTGGAAGAAGATCATGGAATTGAAGGGTACCCTTGAAGTAAACATGTAAACTGAGTGTCAAGGGTAGTCTTTGGATGCCAAAGAGCGAGTGTCTTGTTATAGGATTCTATAGGTGTATGTAAGGAATAAGGCTTAGCTTGGGAGATCGTAATTTCATAAGCTTGAATGCCACTGACGTTATAAGAATCGCTCCATTCAATACCTATCCTGGGTGCAAGGCAGAAGGGACCATCTGTAGTTACACTTGGTGCAGTGAAACCAGGCCATCACGCCTTATTGGCAGTTTCCATTTCTACCTGATACAAAAGCACCCAAGAACCCGCAAAACTCGGTACAACTGCCCTTTACGTTTACGTCTTTGACTCTGCAATACTGACTGTGGATTCATCACCACTCACAGAATGGCGACTCTTGACCCGGCTTCCCGCAAATACGGCATTGTCGTGCTTGGAGGCTCGGGATTCACAGGCACTATGGTGTGTACGCACATCGCAGCCAAATTTCCAACGGATCTCAAATGGTCAATCGCCGGTCGGTCAAGAGAGCGTCTGGAAAAACTGGCAGCCAAGTTGAGAAGAGATTATCCTGATAGAGTGCAGCCAGGTGAGGGCATTCATTTAGAGACTTGATCAAGACTAACTCGAAACGATTAGAGCTCGATATCGTTGCACCTCATGATACTGCAACACTCAAAGAGGTCATTGGTAGGGCCCAGGTGTGTATCAGCTGTGTTCTCTACACTGTTGACGGAGAGGACATCGTGGGGGCGTGCGTCGAACAGCGGACTGATTATGTGGATTGGTTTGTTTGATCCGTTACTTTCTACCTCTTCATTATCCCTGACAGTAACTCGCAGTGCTGCGGTTCCTCCCTTGTGCCGAGATTGGATCGACAAATACCACGAACAGGCCGAGAAGAATGGCGTCGCAGTAAGTGGCGGTTCCAGGGCTTAGACAAGGTCAAGATGGTGACTAATTTGATCAACAGCTGATTCAATCCTGCGGATTCAGATCTGGAGCAATGGATCTTATCGCTAATCATGCCTGTCATGAACTTGCGCAAAGGTGGTCGGCACGGATGGGCACCATGACGATGCGGATCGATCTTCGCGAGTACGTTTAGTTGCTTAATGGGTGTTGATGAAGCTAACATGGTGATGAGGACCAATATTAGCGGCGGCACATTGCGGACCATACTCTCATTCGCAAGTGGTGGCTCCAAAGTTCTTGCTGCAGCAGACGACCCATCGTTCTTAACACCAATACCCTATACAAACACCATCCAGACTGTCCGCGGGATACATAAACATCTTCTCCTTGGGCTACTGACAAACTCGTCGCCGCCTGGCCAACAGACTCGCGCCCTCGTCAACAGGTCTTGGGGTCTTCTTGGCGGCCCAAGGAGCAGCTGGGGTCCCAACTTCCAGTATAACGAGTATGAGACGGCTAATTCGTACTTGGGAGCCATAATCAACATGATCAATTGCTACGCCATCCTCACTATTCTCTCATGGGTCCAGTATCCCTGGCTCATGAACCTCATGATGCGGTCTGCGCCTGCACTGGGTACGGGACCATCTGAAGAGCTAATTAAAAGCATGCCTTTTACTGCGGCGGCATTCATTGAGTCTGATCAAGTTGGAGACAAGGGCTGTGACAAAGGCTGCCTTGTCGAATTGCGTTACGCCGAGGGAGGGTATCCCTTTGCTGCTATGCTTGTAGCTCAGGCTGGAGCTACGCTACTCTACGATCGAAATCTAGCGGAGGGCATTAAGGGTGGATGCTTGACGGCTGGGGTTTTAGGTCTGGAATTTGTCAAGAGGGTTAGAGCTGGAGGCCTTGAGATTAAGACGACCTTTGTTGAGAAGTAATTGTGCTTCGGGTAGATACGTTCAGGTTTTCTGTAGGCTTCTCACAGACTTGAGCTGATTTGTGTTTCTATTGATTGAATAGTGATATTGATTTATGGTCTGGTTACCATGCTGGTTCATCGGCACATTCTATGAGATAACCTTGGACAATACAAGTGGCCTAGTCTCTTTCCTTTCCATCTGGCGACTCTTCACATCATCGAGTTCATTATCTTGGTGTCTTCGTTACAGCTTGTCTTGCGTCCCTACCTCTCTCGACCACCGACAGGTCGAGGTGTATCTAGAGAGAGCTCAGTCAGTGCGGCATTGTTGGCGTTACTGCTTGTACCATGCTACCACTCAGAGGGGTTCGGCCTCCGGAGTGGCTTCACGGTCACACCGACCGGTGCATAACCTATTGTCCCGGTGAGTAGCCGAAGGATTCGTGGTAATGTCCGACAATCTACTGAGAAAGATACGTACTGCAAGTCGGGAAGGCTAGATGCAAAACCTGTTGAGCCGATTAGGAAGCTCAGCCTGAATCATATCCCCAAGACATACACACAGACACCCAGTTCCCTTCCAGCGTGTCTCTAACAACTCTTTCAGAATGCCCCAGACTTACGATATTCTGCCATGGAAGTTCTTCAACTTCGAATTTCTCCGTGTATTGGCAATGGCGCCTGTACATGGCGCGGACGTGGGCGAGTGTCTGGAGGCGGCTTCAAAGATCAAGAAGAACGACCCTGAGAGCTGGTATCACGCCTGGAAAGAGGCGGCAGAGTTCGCTGAAGAGGCAGCCGACACGGCACTGAAGGTTCATGATAGAGAAGCGGCGAGGTGGGCTTTTTTGAGGGCGTGCAACTACAGGCGAGCAAGTGAATAGTATGTCTTATTATTTGTTCTTTGTGGAAAACGAACCAGGCTGATTGCTTCGTAGTATGCTCCATGTCAATCCTTCAGACACCAGACTACTGTCCATGATGGAAAAGTCAGTTTCCAACTTTCGTAGCGCGTGCGCTCTCTTCGAAAGCCCCGTCAAGACCTTGGAGATCCCATACGAGAACACCAAACTTCCAGGATATATGTATCTACCCGCACAAAACACCCAAGAGAAGTTTCCTTTGCTAATTGCCCTCAATGGCTTCGACTCTACTCAAGAAGAAGTCTACTTTTTCACCGCTTCAGGTTCCGCGTCCCGAGGCTACGCGGTTGTGACTTTTGATGGCCCGGGACAAGGCATCGTGCTTCGTCGTCCCGACCAGCCTCCGATCCGCAAGGACTGGGAGGTAGTGGTTTCAAGTGCTCTGGATTACCTTTGGGAGATTTTGGAGAAGCATCCGGAGTGGAACATTGATCTTGATCGAATCGCAGTCATGGGCATGGCTATGGGCGGCTACTTTGCGCTTCGTGCTGCCACCGATCCTCGTATCAAGGCTTGCATTTCCTGTGACAGTTTCTATGACTTCGGTAAACAAGTCCGTTCAAGATCACCATTATTTCTGAAGTGTTTGCCCGATAAGCAAGCCAACATGGTGCTGGAATGCGCTTCCGGGTTCAACATGCAGCACCAGCTCGAGTTTGGACACCTGCGCAAGGTCTTTGGAACCAACTCGTGCATCGAAGCGCTGCGCAAGCTAGAGGAAATTTCACTCGAGCCACCGGGCGAAGAGCCCATTTGTGCCAGAGTCAAGTGTCCTGTCATGGTTACGAGCGCCCGTGATTCCATTTACACTATCGAGTCTCACTTGATCTACAAGAAACTTGCCGAGTACAGAGGCAGCGAGGAGGGGTTGACAATGTGGAATCCTGTGAGACCGGGCCAAGGCTCTCTGCAGGCGAAGCTGGGCGCTATCTCGCGTTTTCAACTCAAGATCTTTTCGTGGATGGATGAGGTTTTTGGCATTCAAAGGCAGCCGATTGAGAAGCAGCTGATTGAACAGCATTAGTTACTTGACGAGCAATCCAGGCTATATTCAGAGGGAACGACAGAGATAATACTAGGCAATCGTTTCTCAAACACGAAGAAGCTGTTATCTTGTGAATTGGAATGACTTGGGAACACAACTAGCGATAATACAGACTACCTAATACAAGAAACGTACAAACAATCAACATCCACTCAAATCCAGATTCCAATCAAACCACTAGCACTGCCTTCCCCCATTCGACAAACTTCTCCTCGTCCTCTCTAATCACTTTGCCAACTTCGTCATCTCCATAAAGCGCAAACGTCGCATCGAAATGATCCCGACTCTTCCAGGTCAGAATAGCCATGGAATCATAGAGAAAGTCGTCTTGCTCTCCAAACACAACTCTGGCCAGGTAGTCAGGCTCGTCGCGGATGACGTATAATCGTTTGTGTGAACTGGGAAACGCCTTGCCTGAGAGGTTCTTGAGAAAAGGAATGTGCTGGTTTTCGTAGTAGTCGCGGAACTCGGCTGGGGTGAGGTCCTCACGGCGGCGACCGAATAGAAGCATTTTGACTCCTACTTTGGCGACAGCAGCTACGGCTGGGAGCTTCATGCTGAGATGAACAGAAGTGAGCGTGTGCTATGTTTGTGATAGTTAGAGAAAGGACTGATTCATGGCTGGGTAGAGCTACACATGGACCAAGTCTGATTTATATGGTTATCATAGGCAAGGCCCGCAGTCTAAATCCTGGGAATTTCACAGTAAATTGAAGTCTGAAGTTGCGACAGACGGAGGAAACAAGCATCGGAGAGTCATTTCTGTTGAGACTGTATTGGAGACAAAGAGAATTCAAAAACCTGGCGAGTTAAGACAGAAGCGAGGGTGTATGATTTTGAGAGCCAAACAGCTAATGAATGAGAGGGAAACATGTCTAATATCTCAAGACATGGGGCACACCAGCTTATACCCTTGAACATGCCCCTTGCGAACACGATCAATTCCCTCTACGATACCTTCCAACCCACCTTCCTGAAGCTTAATGTTAGGGCCCTGTATCAATCCTCCCTGCAACCACCTCTCAGCCTCTCTATATAGCTGAGTCGCGAACTGAAGATCTGACTGCGAGGCACGTCTACCGTATACGCCGTCCAGCTTGACAGCCTTTCCAAATAGAGAAAGGGCCTGAACCCAGTCAACGTTGACGTCTCGTCGTGTGTACTTGACCTGGGTGGGAGGAGCCTCTAGGCCGACGTATCTGCCCCCTCTGGCACCAAGAGCCTCGAAGCACATGGTCATTGTATCAGCGGATGTGACACAGTCGAGAGCATAAGATAGGGTGTTTCTGGTGAAGTTCTTGATCTCTCGGCCGCAGGTGCTTGAATGGTAGTCGAAGGCCTCGACAGCACCGAGTTCCTTCATGGTAGCGTTGGCTTTGACGCTGCAAGTCACGACAGGCTTGATGCCGGAACTAAGTGACAGGTTAGCTAGTGCTCCAAAGATCCTGATAGGAGCTCGTACAGTTTCAAAAACTGAATCGCCATCCTGCCTGAGGCTGTGTTTCCACCGGCAACAAGAACGTATTCTGATCTCTCACCAGTTTCAGAGCCAGGCATTGCGAGTCCAAGCTGCTTGAACAAAGCGTAGCCCACGGTGCCGATACCCAGCGCCATTGTGCAGGCCTGATTATGTGTCATTGATGCAGGCATCTTGCAACAAAGTCCGGCCGTCGCAACGACGTGGTCCGTGAATGCGCCAGAGTGTGGGCTATCTGCGTTGAGGCCATGGACAAACCCGAAGACCTCATCACCGACCTTGAACCTGGTGACGGAACTGCCAAGACTGACAACAGTCCCTGAGAAGTCGTAGCCACCTATTCCTGGATTTGGTGAGTTGTCGATGGTCTTAGCGTCCGCTGGGTTTAGGGACACAGCTTTCGTCTTGCATAGCATCTGATCTAGCTGTAGATCTGGAATTGGGGCATCGTAGACGATGTGGTATTCACCAGGACCTTTACCGACAAGAGCTTTTCGTAGTGCCATGTCTAAGACTTTGGTAGGAAGTGAGATGAACACTCGAAGAACAGGTGCGTAACTTGGGATTTACGATAGTGTTAATCTCACTTCACACTCGCTTGACTCATTAACACTTCGGCGAGGTCATCCGAATCTTGTTACATACGGAACAGCGTAACATTCTGGCCATGGCCTATTGACTTGGTGTAATACTCGATGGAACCAGCGGTGAAACGAGTTGGTAATATGCCGACTACGGGGTGTTTTAGTCTGTGTAAATGAACTCGCCGTGTCAGCATTGTCCTCCATGGAGTGAGATTAATCCGCCGATCTAGGTCCTGTATCGAGCTAAGATTGTGGCAAATGCAAGACAAGCAGGTTTGTGGTTCTGCTTCTAGGATAGATCGCCGTAGCCTGTCTGATCCTTGGTACAAATTCTGATGCCAAGCAAACATTGAAGCCTTGAAATACAAGCCGTTGCAATTACACTATATCAGCTCGCTTCGCCTGAAACACAACAATTGAGCTCATCGATCTGTCTCATACCAACAAGTCTGACCTCGCCGAATACGAACATGACAAACAGGAATAGCTGGAAGACCGAGCCCGTGGCCGTGGTGGGAATTGGTTGTCGACTCCCCGGCGGTGCCAACTCTCCGTCGAAGCTCTGGCAGATCCTAAGAGATCCCCCAGACCTTCGAAAGGAGATTCCGTCAACTAGGTTCAACCAGCACTCATTTCACCATCTAGAGAGTGCTCGCCATGGTGTATGTCCCCTACTGCGACATGCCTTCTCTGTTACTAATCTAGCCTGACAGACCTCCAATGTCGCCCACTCATACCTCTTGGAAGAAGATGTGGGAGAGTTCGACCATGCATTCTTCAACCTCAACCCCAAAGAAGCCGAAAGCATGGACCCCCAGCAACGGCTACTTCTCGAAACTGTCTATGAAGGCATTGAAGCAGCCGGATACGCTATGTCGGAACTCGGTGGGTCTTCGACGGGCGTGTTTGTTGGTCAGATGACGGATGATTATTACGATATCTTGAACAAGGATGTGCAATGCGCTCCTCGATATACAGCCACAGGGACGAGCAGAGCTATTATCGCCAATCGAGTGTCGTACTTCTTTGACTGGCGAGGTCCCTCGGTAAACATCGACACGGCCTGTTCCTCGAGTTTGGTTGCTTTGCATCAGGCTGTGCAGGCGTTGAGGAGTGGGGAGATTGACTTGGCCGTGGCAGCGGGAGTGAATCTCATTCTTGGGCCTGAGAAGTACATTTATGAGTCTCAAGTAAGTCGCACCAGACTTCAACTAACACTGTAACTAATGCGTGATAAGCTATCTATGCTTTCTCCTACAGGACGCTCTAGAATGTGGGACTCTGAGGCGGATGGATATGCACGAGGTGAAGGATTCACAGTCGTCGTTGTCAAGAGGCTAAGCCAGGCCCTGGTTGACAATGATGACATTGAATGTATAATCAGAGAGACAGGCGTAAATCAGGATGGTCGATCCGAAGGCCTTACTGTTCCCAGCTCAGAAGCCCAAGCAGCACTCATTCAGTCTACCTACAGCAGATGTGGCTTGGACTGGCGACGTAAAGAGGATCGCTGTCAATACTTTGAGGCACATGGCACTGGGACACAAGCTGGCGACCCTAAAGAAGCCCGGGCTATTCGAGATGCTTTCTTCTCGAACAATGATGAGCAATCCTCTACCAAAGAGAAGCTGTACGTTGGATCTATCAAGACCGCTATCGGGCATCTCGAAGGAGCAGCTGGACTTGCTGGATTACTCAAGGCAGCTCTGGCTGTAAAATATGGCCAAGTTCCCCCAAACCTCCACTTTAACCGCCTAAATGCCAAGATACAACCCTTTTACGAATTCTTCGAAGTTCCTACCAATCTGAAAGCCTGGCCAGAGCTACCGAAGGGTATACCGCGAAGGGCCAGTGTCAACTCGTTTGGCTTTGGTGGGACAAACTCACACGCCATTATTGAGAGCTGGAGCTCGTCTGATACTCATAAGAATGAGGGCTTTGTCGGTGTGATGACGCAAGACTCACATGGAGACATCCAACAGCAGCACCTGGGACCCTTTACACTCTCGGCAAACTCAGACGAGGGCCTCATGACTGCCACATCGAGGCTATCCGAAACACTCAAGGCCAATCCAGCAATCAATCTTCAGGATTTGGCATGGACTCTACAGCTTCGACGAGAGCCATTCCCTATAAGAGCTGCGTTTGCTGCTGTGAATACGGAACAGCTCATCCAACGACTCGATGCTGCCAGCAATGATTCAAATGCACTCTCTGCGCAGTCTTCCAAAGCCACGCGAGTGTCTGACAACTATCCAGCTCGAATTCTGGGCATCTTTACTGGCCAAGGTGCACAGTGGCCTAGAATGGGAGCAGAGCTTTATAAGCAATCATCTCATTTCAGACAGTCCATAGACATGCTACAAGACTCCTTGGATTGTCTTCCTGACGCTCCCTCGTGGTCCCTCTCTTCTGAGCTGTTGGCAGACGCTGAGTGCTCCCGTGTCAAAGTCGCTGAGATTGCACAACCTATCTGCACAGCTATACAGGTCGCTCTCGTGGACCTTGCTCAGGTGGCAGGTATTTCCTTCCACGGAGTGGTTGGGCATTCTTCTGGTGAAATCGCTGCTGCATATGCCGCTGGATATATATCTGCCCGAGATGCAATTCGCATCGCCTACTACCGTGGGCTATATTCTCACCTCTCCTCCTCACCTACTGGCCAGCCCGGAAAGATGATCGCCGTAGGCCTGTCTTTCCAACATGCAAAGGCCTTCTGCGAGCGTCCTCAGTTCCGCAGCCGTATTTATGTTGCTGCAAGCAATGCCAGGTCCAGTTCCACTATCTCTGGCGACGCGGACGCCATACTTGAGGCTAAGGAGGTACTCAACGCAGAGGGAACCTTTGCCCGGGCGCTGCAGGTGGACAGAGCTTATCATTCTCATCACATGAAGCCCTGTTCAGAAACTTACCTGGATTCTCTACTCGCCTGTCGCATCAAAGTGCGTCGCACCGATGTTGACGGCGGTTGTGTCTGGTATTCAAGTGTGTATGGCTCAGCCGGACGATATACACACGAGCCAAAGACCTTTGCTGCTCAATACTGGGTGGACAACCTTGTAAAGCCAGTCATGTTCTCTCAGTCCTTGGATCGAGCAGTACAAGAAAGTCAACGACTAGATCTTGTCCTTGAAGTCGGCCCACACCCAGCCTTACGGGGCCCTGCTAGCGATTTAATCAAGTCCTTGGCTGGTGTTTCGGTGCCATACAGTGGCTTGCTAAAGAGAGATGAAGATGATCTGGCCGCTTTCTCCGATGCTCTGGGATTTGTATGGAGACACATCCAGGTTGAATCAGCCTGTCAGCCTTTGCCCGATTTTGACGCCTTTGCTAGAGCTTGTGTGTCTAATCCACCATACTTCCGTCCAAAAGTGTGTAAGGGCTTGCCATCATTCCCGTGGGATCACAGCAGGCCCTTCATGTGGGAGTCGCGCGTATCCAAGCTATGGCGAGGTCGTCAAGAACCAGAACATGTTCTGCTAGGGATCCCTACTGTCAGCGGCAACCCTCAAGATGTGCATTGGCGAAAGATCATGAGACTAAATGAGATGGATTGGCTTCGTGGCCACAAGTTCCAAGGTCAGGTTCTGTTCCCTGCAGCGGGCTACGTGTGTATGGCTGTTGAGGCGGCGTCACACTTAGTCCCAGGTCAGCCCGACAAGAACAGGGTGATTGAGCTCAACGATATAAAGATACATCGAGCCATCACCTTATCGGAGACATCATCCACTGGTACAGAGGTTACCTTTAATGTTCATACGCGTCATAAAGGTGAAAGGACTACAATCGCCGAGTATAGCTGTTTCAGTATAGAAGCTGAGGCCGGAGTCGATGAGCAGAGCAAATGCAACTTCACAGGATCAGCAACTATCACAACCAGCAGTGTTTTCGATGATGCGGGAACGAAAGCTCTGATGCCACGGAGTAGTGAGCTACAGCTCCCACTCGCCAATGTAAATCTCGATCAGTTCTACTCCAGCGTGAGCAATATTGGCCTCGAGTACTCTGGCGACTTTGTTGCAAACTCCATTGACAGACGCCTAGGCTTCGCCACGGTGTCAATATCTCAGAGTGATCGAACTCGCCTACTCATGGATCCAGCTGTACTTGATACTTCGTTCCATGGCGTCTTTTCCGCCTTTTGCTACCCAAACGATGGACGAATGTGGACTGCCTACCTCCCAACCAGCATTCGACGTGTCAGGATCACATCAAACCAGCAACTGAAACAAAAGGAGGAGCAAAAGCACTTTAGTGCCGACTGTATCTTGCGCGAAGCCTCAGATAAGGTCATCCGTGCCGATATAGACATCTACTCCACCTCATGCAATACCCTTGAGTGCCGACTTGAAGGCCTTACTTGCACCTCGTTCACGACACAGAGTCCAGACCAGGACCGCAAGCTCTTCTCTCGCACAGTCTGGAGAAGAGATATCTCATGTGGTATCGAAAACAACAGAACCATCACAGCGAGTCGTGATGATTATAGGCTGTATGAGGTTTTGGAGCGAACCTCATACTATTTCTTGAGAAAGCTGCGGGATGAGATCTCACCACCAGAGATACAAGTCATGGCATGGCACTCCAAAGCCTCACTGAGCTGGGTTCTAGACAGACTACTGCCTTGCATTGAGAACGGTCAGCATCCTAGAGTCAAGACCAAGTGGGCAGTTGATCGACATGAGGACATCAAGCGTTGGCGCAACGAGTTCGGCGATGATATCAGTCTTCGCGCTGTTCACGCCATTGGCGAAGCCTATTCTGACATTATTCGTAGCAATGTGCCTCCACTGCAGATTCTTATGGAGGACAACGTCCTCAATAGGCTTTACAAGGACTGTATTGGTGGCCAGACAGCCAATAGACAGGTTGGCGAGCTCGTTGGGCAACTCGCCCACCGTTATCCACAGATGAATATTCTCGAGATCGGTGCTGGAACTGGCGGCACGACCAACACAGTCCTAAAGTGTCTTGGGTCTAGCTTTGCCTCTTACACATACACGGATATCTCACCTGGTTTCTTCGAGAATGCTGCTTCAGACTTCTCTGCATATGCTCACAAGATGGTCTTGAAGACACTCGACATTGAGAGAGATCCGGCGGAACAGGGTTTCAAGGACCACTCCTTCGATGTCATCTTGGCCTCCAACGTACTCCATGCTACCAAGTACCTGGGGAATACCATTGCCAACTGCCATAAACTCCTCAAGCCTGGTGGTCGAATGATTCTGCTAGAGATCACAAGTGAAGCTCTATGGATCCAAACCATCTTCTCTGCGCTGCCAGGCTGGTGGCTTGGACACGAGGAGGGAAGAATCGACCACCCGACAGTCTCTATCGACAAGTGGGATGCCATCTTGCGTCGCCAAGGTTTCTCTGGTGTTGATAGCCAGTGCCGCGACCTTGAAGACGAAGATAGATACACCTTCTCTGTCTTTGTCACCCAAGCATTGGATGATAGGATTGAGGTGCTTAGAAACCCTCTCAGCATGCAGCCCTCCATCTCCCTAGCACCCAAGATAGGTCACCTGGCTCTCATAAGCCCGAATTCCAGAGACACAGAGCTTATGGGCATCGTCGGCGAGATCAAAACTTTGCTCTCTCCATTTGCAAGTAGTATCTTGGTTGCCCACGGACTTCAAGACCCCGCCTTGGCCCAAGATGCGCTGCCATTAGGAAGTGCTGTAATTTCGCTCGTCGATCTTCACGAAGCTACGTTCCGCAAGATTGATGCTGCCAAGTTCCAGGTTTTGAAGACCGTCTTCAGCAATTCAAGTACTATTCTCTGGGCGACTAGAGGGTGCCATGCCGACGACCCCTACGCCAATATCATGGTCGGGCTTGGACGCTCAGTGATGCAGGAGCTCCCACATTTAAACCTCCAATTCGTCGACCTGGATTCTGAGAGAACTGATAATGCTCCAGCCTTGATATCAAATATGCTTCTCCGCATGTTGTGTACCAATGATGCTCGCTTCCAAGATGTGGTCTGGTCTAGTGAGACTGAGACTGTCATTCAGGATAATAGCACATACATTCCGAGACTCATCCACGAAGAGGCCGCTAACCTGAGGATCAACTCAGGCAGGCGTACAATCCAAACCCAAATCGGTCTGTTGCAGCAGCCGGTCACTCTAAGAAGGGAATCGCCCAGTGGCGCGTGTTGGCTAGAGCAAGAATCGTGCGACATGAACAGCGACCAGTCTTCCTTGCAAGTAAAGGTTCAGTCGTGCTCACTCTTCCCGCTGATCACGAAAGACGGCCAGGAGTGTTACATCTGCATTGGTAAAGCTGTGGAGTCCGAAGAAATGGTCGTCGTCTTATCTCCTACCAGCAGCTCCGTAATCAGTGCGTCGCCGGATAGCATCATCACGCTTTGCCAGTCCCTAAGTACCACTTGGTTTCAGCAGAGGTTGCTCCGAGTAGCTCTGATAGACACAATTTGCGAAAGTCTCGTCAAACCTCTAGCTGGCATGAAGGGCACAGTCTGGTTTCACGGAGCCGACACTCTTGTTGCGGACATTGCTCGCCAGGTTACATCTACTCACGGCCTTCATATGCTCTGGACAGCTTCAAGCGACGCTGTATCTAATGGAAACGATGGCGTTGATGGAAGTCCTCGCGTACTTCACCAATTCATCACGGACAGGGAACTTCGTGATCAAGTTCCAAACGATGTCCGGTGTCTGTTGACGCTTGAAGAAGAGCCGCTTGCGGGGTTTCACCGGCGCTTGACTTCCTGTCTAGATGATGGTGCTGAGGTTTACCACTTAAGCAGTCAGGCTAAATGCCAAGGCCGTCTCATTATATTGCTCAGTTTGCAGGAAGTGCGTGAGATTCTCAAAGACCTGGCCAAGTCCCCAATGAACGAGTCCTTTGCCATTACTAGCTCTTTTACTCCCGCAATCCCCGTTGGCAAACTGTCTATGAGCCGCACAGCAGCACCGTATACCACCGGACCCTTGGAAATTGTCGACTGGGAGTGCGTGGAGCAAGCTTCGGTTGTCATCAAGCCACTTGCCACCATTAGCCTGTTCTCGGATGAAAAAACATACTTCCTAATAGGCCTCACTGGCGAACTCGGTCTCGGCCTTTGTAGTTGGATGATTGACAACGGTGCAAGGCATCTGGCCTTGTCTAGTCGAAAGCCCAACATGGACTCCCGGTTTCTTAAATACTGGGAGAGCAAAGGTGCAGACGTTCGAGTGTTTACACTTGATATCACGAACGAGACGATGCTTCACGAGGTTCATCGACAGATTGTTGAGACAATGCCCCCCATTGGTGGTGTCATGAACGGCGCTATGGTTCTTCGAGACAGGCCCTTCAGTGCCATGGCTTTGGAAGACTTTGATGCTGTTCTAGGTCCAAAGGTACGAGGCAGCGAGTATCTCAATAAACTGTTCTACTCTGACGCCCTCGAATTCTTCATCCTCTTTTCATCTTTGTCTCGTGTCATTGGCAACCCCGGGCAGTCAAACTACGCTGCTGCAAATATGTTTATGGCCAGCTTAGCAAGGCAGCGCAGAGCACGGGGAGTGGCCGCTTCAGTTATCGACATTGCTATGCTCGTTGGCTTCGGGTGGATGTGGCGTAATGCGGGCGAGATTCTTGAGGCCCAGATGAAGGCAGCTGCTTATATGCCCATCTCAGAGCCAGAGTTCCATACCATCATGGCCGAGGCTATTGGAGCCGGTCGGCCTGAGAAGGGCCTAGATCCCGAGGTCCATACAGGCCTCGCCATGTCTAATACAGCGAGCTGGACGCGATTCCCTCGCTTCTCGCACTTTGTACCATCTGATAATCAGAGGGTCGCCGAGACTGTCAGGGGTGCTAAGTCTGACAAGACACTTCACCGGTACATCTCGGAGGCCAGCAGCGATGAGGAGATTTTGGCTGCGATCGAGACAGCTTTCTCGCACAAGTTGCGCCTGGTGCTTCAACTGACCGACACTGGAACTTCTTTGGATCCCAAAATGGCACTTCTCTCGCTAGGCATTGACTCGTTGGTTGCTGTCGAGTTGCGATCTTGGTTCCTCAAGGAGCTTGCGGTCGATGTGCCTACGTTCAGGATCCTCAGCGATGCGACTATTGCCGATATCAGCATCGAGGTCAAGTCCAAACTCGATATCTCTTCCAAGAAACAGGAGCTGACTGGCGAAGAGGCCAAGATGGTGGAACCGGCTTCTGTTCGAGTATCTAACGGGCCAAGTGTACTAATCGAGCCTGATGGAACATCCTCAACACCACGATCTGAAGGCCAAGCAGACAATGAGACCGCCTCTCAGTCCGTCGCGGGATTACCAACAAAATTGAAAACGACAAAACATGAAAATTCGCACACCAGCACCTATGATCGCACAGGATGTATGTCTCACTCCCAAGAAGCTCTTCATTTTCTGCACGAGTATCTGGGTGACAAGTCCAGTCAAAATGTCTTGTTCTGCGGTATATATCCACACCTGCTGAACATTACCCAATTCGAACGCGCACTGAAACACATCGCCAGGCGCCATGAGGCCCTTCGCAGCGCCTACTTCCTTGACCCCAGCACTCAGCAAGCTGTTCAAGCTGTTAGAGTCGAGTCTGGCATCCAGCTAATACACAAGCTTGTCGAGAATGACACCGATGTGGATGACCAAGTGAAACAGCTGCGAAAGCACGTTTTCGATATTGCGAGTGGCAAGCTAATGATCGTAGCGGTGCTGTCACTGTCGCCTAGTCTTCATTACATCGTCTTCGTCCACCACCACATTGTCATGGATGCTCAGGCTACTGTCGTGTTCCTCATAGAGCTAACCAAGGCTTACGCTAGACAGCCACTGGAGGGTTCTCCTCCCCAGGTCATCGATGTGTGCATTAAGAGACGGGCGGAGTGCACACTGGACAAGCTGGCAGATAAGCTTCTGTATTGGAAGAATGCGCATAGGTCTTCTCTCGAGCCTATACCTTTGCTCCCATTTTCGAAGACTCGGAGCCGCAAGCCTTTGTATGATTACGATCTGCATACTTTCGATATCAAGATTGAGGCCGAT
Source organism: Fusarium sublunatum (assembly GCA_013623665.1). Lineage (NCBI taxonomy): Eukaryota > Fungi > Ascomycota > Sordariomycetes > Hypocreales > Nectriaceae > Fusarium > Fusarium sublunatum. The sequence goes on from JABFFF010000001.1 coordinate 33,106, forward strand.
CTATGTTCGTTGATCAGAAGCAAGTGTTCTGAGCTCCGCATTACTCCGTTTCACTTCTATCTCGCCAGTTTCCAGGCTCTTCTCGCTCGTTGTCTCGATACTACTGACGACATGAACATCGGCATCGTTGACGCAAATCGTGGCCTGAGTGCTGATAATACACAGGCCCTAGGGTTCTATGTCAATTTATTACCTCTGCGCGTCAAACTCCAGTCCCATGAAAGCTTCGAACATGTGGCCCAACGTACCAGGGACACGGTTCTGGCAGCCCTGGCCAATGCTGGAGTCCCGTTCGAGATGCTTCTAGACCAACTCAAGGTACCTCGTCATAGCACTCACCATCCTCTATTCCAGGTTATTCTCAACTATAGGCTCGGTATACCGTCATCCAGCCCTCTGGGAGATGGGAAAATTGAGTGGACGCGCGCCATGCCTGCTAAGAACTCTTATGACCTGGCTGTTGAGGTTTCGGACACGCCTCGCGGAGGATGCATTCTCTCTTTCTCTTCACAGCAATATATGTACAGTGCTACAGATACCAAGATGCTGATGAAGTGGCATATACATATGTTAAAGTCTTTTGCGCAGGACTCTTCTATGCGGGTTAGTGGATGTCCTCTTGCTAATATGCAAGAGATACGCAAGGCCGAAACTGTAGGTCATGGTCTTACAGGTAAGCTGTCGTTCTTTTATCGTAGTCTCGTGGGCCCTATTAACAACTCCTAGTGGATGTAAAATGGGAGGGCACACTTGTTGATCAGGTCGCAAGAATCGCGACCATGCTCCCGGATTCAATCGCCATCAAACAAGATGACAATAAACAAATTTCCTACTCTGAAATGATCCAAAGGGTCAACCAACTCTGCCAGGGCCTGGAGGCTAGCAGTATAGATTCTGGATCCAAAATCGCTGTTCTACTTTGTCCCAATATCGATTCTATCTGCATTCTTCTGGCAGTCCTTCAGCAAGGCTTGGTCTGGGTTCCGCTTGACATTCGCAATCACCCAGATAGGCTTGCAACTATCGTTGCAGACAGCAAGCCTCGTCATATCATTTACTGCGAGGACACCAAGGATCTCGCACACCAGCTGGTTGCCGCTAGCACTGGAGAGATGTCAAAGACTGGGCTATTGGACTTGGAAGGACTTATGACACACAGAGCTACCTCTATACCCATTTTGCCATCGAATCTGAGCAAGAGAGACGCTGATGCAGTTTTACTGTACACAAGTGGCTCAACTGGTGTCCCCAAGGGCGTCAGATTGACACATATTGGCCTTTTGAATCAGATCTACGTTATAGCAGACGCAGTAGGTGAGCAGCACGTCGTGCTACAGCATACGTCTCATGGCTTTGATATGGCTCTCGACCAGATCTTCAATGCCCTTGCTCATGGCGGCAAACTGATCGTGGTTGGCCAACATGGTCGAGGTGATCCCGTACACCTCTCCAAGCTCATGCTTTCAGAAGGTGTAACGTATACCTGCTTTGTTCCTTCAGAGTACCACATGATGCTTCAGTATGGTTTTGACCATCTTAAGCAGTGTCATCAGTGGCGGTGTGCCCATGCTGGAGGCGAGAAGGTCACCGATCGTCTTCGCCGGGCATTTCGAGATTTGTCTCTCCCTGGTCTGAAGCTGTACAACGTCTACGGTCCAACAGAAACCTGCGTGAGTTGTGCCAGAGGGTTGGTGCCCTACCAAACAGAGGAAGATATCATGTCGAATAACGACGGCCTCCGCATCCTACCAAACTACAACGTTATCATTGTCGATGGCAATATTAACCCTGTTCCGTCGGGCTTTCCTGGCGAGATATGCATTTCGTCGCAATACTCCATCAGCCCCGGATACAACAATAAGCCTCAGGAGACTCAGCATGGGTTCATCGACTCGACGTGTATTCGTACAGGCGCTGAGCCGTCGGGTATGCTTGTCTACAGGACAGGCGATCTAGGCCGTTTGTCTCCAGAAGATGGGACTCTAACTGTCCTAGGGCGCATTGGGAGCCAGGACAGCCAGGTCAAAATCCGTGGCCAGCGAGTAGAGCTTGAAGAGATTGCCGCTACTATCGTTGGCTGCTCCAACAACGCCGTCAGCAACGCCGCCGTTTCGTGGCGTCCTGATGATGATATGCTTGTCGCTCTTGTAGTTCTAGGCAGAGATGATAACGAAGAGAGCATCAAGTGGGTGAAGCATGGGCTTGGCAAAGAACTTCCTCTACCATCATACATGCGTCCTTCTGTCTGGGTTCCCATTGCCGGAATACCAACTACCTCAAACGGAAAGGCTGATAGGCGTGCCATTGATGGATATCCCATCCCATCCATCGATAGGCAAGAGTTGAGGCGGCGGAATGGCACCCTGCAAGACTCAACTGTCGCCTTGACCGAATCTGAAAACCAGGTAGCGAATATCTGGGCGCAGGTCCTTGGCGAGATCCCACTTGAGACTCTGGAACCCAGCACTGACTTTTTCCATCTCGGAGGTAACTCAAGAAACCTGATTGAGCTTCGATTCTTGCTAGAGAAGCATTTCGCGCCTGCAAAGGTGAAACTGCCTGAGCTGTTCCAACACAACTCTTTGGCCGGAATGACGACCCTGTTTACTTCCTCTGATGAGTTCCTGTCCAACAGTACCAAGAGACATCCTACACAAATTGACTGGAAGAAGGAAGTGGCAGATGGGTGTCGAGAGGCATTACGTTCCCAAGACCAAAGAGCTGTCATGCCTTCGAAGCACAATAGTAGCAATACTCGCACAGACTCTAGCAGTCTAGTTGTGGTGCTTACAGGTGCCACCGGTTTTCTGGGGAGCTCTATTGCGCAACGTCTCGTTGACGATGCTCGTGTTCGCGAAGTGCACTGCATCGCCGTTCGCGGTTCCAACAGCCAGGCGCGTCGAGTGCCTGTTCGAAGCGACAAGATATTTGAATATTCCGGTGACCTGGAATCACCGCTGCTGGGTCTCTCAGACGCCGTGTTTGAGACTCTGAGCAAGCGTGCTGACATGGTGATCCACAACGGTGCTCAGGTGTCGTTCCTCAAGACATATCAATCCTTACGCCGATGCAACATCTCGTCCACTGTCGAGTTCTGTAGAATGGCAATTTTCCGATCTATTCCTCTACATTTCGTGTCTACTGGGTCTGTGGCGCTCGTCCCCAGCGTCAGCGGTCACAGCGAAGCACCGTCAACGCTTTCCGAGCAGTCTGCGAGCGACCGTATGCCCAGTCCAGAATCGCTGAGTGGGTACCAAGACAGCAAATGGGTGGCTGAACAGGTCTTGGAGGAGATTAGCAACCAATGTGGTCTGCCTGTGGTGATTCATCGACCAGCGAGTATTGTTGGGGCCGGGGCTCCTAAACTGGACTTGATGGCGGCCATCTTGAATACCTCTCGAGCGTTGGGCATGGTGCCTATACTTGAAGGCAGGATCGAAGGACCTCTCGATCTCATTCCAGTGCAGGACGTGTCAAGTCAACTTGTCAATAGCGCACTTGCAATGGCCAAAGCGACTTACTCTAGAGATGAGAGAAAGGTCAAGTTCATGCACCATTGCAATGCCACAAAGCTGCATCCTAGACAGCTGAAGAGTTATATCGAGGAACAAGATGGTCATACGACGATATATAGTCTTGCTGGTTTGGACGAGTGGTTGGATGCTGCGGCTCAGACAGACATGGAGCCACTGATTCACAACTTTTTGACAGACTCGTTTGCGGGAGGAAAAACGATTCAAATGCCTTGCTTGATGTAACTTGGAGTAATATGCACAAGGAGTTGTCTTATCTGGCTTGAGAAGCTACTAGTTTATATCGTAAGCAATCTGTCTGGCTGCGTCTTTTCTGCGGTGGCATCGTGGGTGGATAATATGTAACAGTTCAACATGTCCACCAAACGAGTCCTTTTTATCCACAGATTTGACGTTCATACCAGGGATTTGGCTTACTAGATACGAATTTAGAACCGTACAAATGCGAACACGATGGAAAGAGATGCTGCAACGGCTTGGGCCAACGCAAAAGCAGTCCCCCAATCTCCTCCCCCTCCTTTCCACAGCACAAGACAAAGCCAAATGAGAGCGACTCCAAGCCAACCACATGAGGCCCTGAACGGTAGGGCCACGTTCATTCGGTCTGCCTGCCATCCAAGAACGAAGTGTAGGCCTCTCATCCAAACTGTCTCTTCAAATTTCTCATTTGCACGAGGCAGCGCAACTTGGTCCCAGCCCCTGAGTAGGTCAGAATATGATCGTTTCCATGGCACAGGTACATACTTTGTATCGTAAATGGAGCTCTCCTGAGCCATACCTTCCAATGTATGTAGTCCATTGGCTTTTGTTGGATCTCGAGCACACTCCTTCAAAAGTGAGAAAAACAGAAGCCGATGGCAGCGCTGTTCTGCTATCTCTGCCTCAACCCTAATATATGGCTGGGACCACTCGTCCATACCAATGGCGCATTTCTTGCTGTGATTAATTTCGTTCAAGCATACATCATCCATATCCGCGTATGGAAGTTTCGGGTGTCTCTATGATCTTCTCGCACTCTGCAGAGACCTCAGCAAGTTGGTCTCTTTCCATGTGGACAGGATATTTCCCATCCGGTTCAAGGACTCCGGCGAACTGAAACTATATGTTCAAGGATATCAGATCCATCCAACCTCACGATTCTTCGAGCTTACCTTGACCTCAATCACCTCAGTTATTCCATATCAAGGCAGCCATCTCTTCCAACGGCCCATATGCTGGAAAGATGTGTCCACCAGTCTTTGATAAATGTCGCTGTCCGATTCGCATGCACTTTCGTAAGGCATTATTGGGCAGTAGCCCTGATTAGGGCTACTACTAGGATCCACGGAAACCCACTGGACTCTGCGAGGTTTTGTTGGTCGTTGACATGGGACGACAACAGCGAATTGTCCATGACTCGGACTCTCTAAGCAGAGAAAGCAACCTTGCCCTGCACGCTCTCGAATTTCTCTAATTCGTTTGATAGCATCAGGGGAAGGTTGGGCAGCGATGTTAATCTGGCGTTCAACATCTTCGTCCGCCATAATGAATGGTAGTGGAGAGAGCATCTAGTCAACTAGTAGGTATATAGAATGCTTTGTATATAATTCTGCAGGGAAGTAAGATATCAGGCTCTAGGCAGAAAAGGGACATGATCTGAGGCTTGAAATGAAATGACGTGGATGAATATGATTGGAACACTGCAATCTGCATGTCATGGTGGTTTGCACTTGATGCAGCCAAGGAGTAGCCTTGTTTACTGGGACTGACAGATGATGTTTACATATCCTTATATGCCGCCCAATAACGCCCAAAAACCCAAGAAAAAGACATACGTATATGCTGTCAAAGAGCTCTTCACGATCCAGCTCCAGTATGGGCTCACATCCATCTTCTTCAGCACTCACTTTATCCTCATTCTCATATGCCGTCTTCCACGTATCCAAACGAGAGACACCCTCATCGCCATCAGACCATTAAATACGATCACGTCTGGCCTCGCATCTAATTCCCAGGCTATGTGTCAACTTCATGAAGTCAACACTTGGGGAACCGGCTACTGGGCAACCATCCTCATCGGCTGCGACTGACAGGATGTACAGCCAACAACCCAGACAACGTGATCCGAGCACGGAGTGTAGATGACGCATTTCAAGCATTTATGAGGTGGAATAGTATAAGTACACAAACTCGATCAAAGTTCAAGAGTTTTACAGTCTAAACTAGGTTGTTCTGTGCTTCTCAACTATAGCTAATCTACAAATTCGATGCCTGTCTACCTGGTGTGTAAAGAATTTCTTCAACCCGGGCTGTCAAAAACCTTAAGTCTCTACAGGCTTGACTCATACCTACTCCTTGCTCGAATCCGCGGACCAAAAACATAAAAGCACCACGGGATAGGAGCCATTAACAACGTACAGCAAGCCAGAATTGTGGTAGCCCAACCTACCCCCAGAGATTGAAACATCTGCAACGCAAACAGTGGAAACGCAAAACTCAACGAGTACCTACTCATCATCATCGCGCCAGACGCCGAAGCACCATATAGAGGACCGTAAGCATCGAGCATGAACAGATTTACGCCACCGTAAATAAGCAAGCATGCCGACATGGTCATGCCCTGGAAGAAGATTGGCACAAACCAATGGATGTGATATTGCGGTGTCCATCCTGCAATGAATAGACTTGCTGGGAGAAGAAAACTACCCACCATTGCCGAGAAGAGTCGGTTCTCGGGCGGCAGAGGCTCGCTGTTATCATGGGCTTCGTTCCATCGAACAAGCCGCTTTTGGTAGAAGAGAAAATCGATCAGGACAAAGGGGACGCAAGCTAGCAGAGATCCGAGGGTGATGCCGAGGTAAGACACGGACTCGCCTGTTTTGCCGAAATCATAGTAATGTCTGAAGATCCAAGGCACAGATATGATAAACGTGTATAGGAGTCCAAAGATGAAACCGTTGTATAAACTGACCAAAGTGACGATTGGCTCAGTGAACAACATGTGAAGCGGTCGGAGAATAAGAACAGTAAAGAAATGGCGGATGGCTCTAGACACAGATGTTTGCTGAGACGAGCTATCCCCCATTCCCATTCTGATAGCTCTGCGGCGCAAAACGACTTTTTTGTATGTTTCCTTGGTGAACAGGACGGGGATATAGAGAGCAACTATTACTATCACAGCAATCCATTGTGTCCAACGCCATCCCATTGACCTCTGAACAAAACCACCGACAAGAGGACCAATGGCTGCACCCAGGGACGGGATAGAGTAGTAAATGCCCAGACTAGCTCCTCGATACTGAGGAGCCGTGTAATCCATGATTGTGGCAGAGGTGTTGTTGACGTTTGGCGAGGCAAACATGCCTGCAAAGAAGCGACATACTGACAAACTGACAATATCTTTGGCAAAGCCGGAGCCGAGCAGAAACATGACAAAGATTGGTGTCGTAGCGACGTATACAGTCTTTCTGCCATATGTCTCAGAGAGAGGTGCACCAACGAGCGGACCACATGCCATGCCCAGATTGTAGAGCGATAGCGGAAGCACAGCAGCCAGACGGCCCTGGTTGAATTCCTTCGCTACGGCCTCTTGGGCTGGAGCGTAGATTGCACCTGCGAAGCAAGAAGCCAACGCCATAGCTGTGATGGAAGCGATGCTGAGTATCTTCACAGCGGCTGGGAAGTTGCGGGGGTTGTTCGGGTCGTCAGGGCCTGTCCAGTCATAGGCTGCGTTGATTCTTCTGATGATGGCTTGGGTTTGTGCTGGAGAGGTATTGACCTCGGCCATTTCTGGCTGAGCAGCGAAAACTACTGCAGTCGTCATTTTGAGGATTTGGATTCCTTTGAAGCTGAATTTTGATCTTGTTCAAAGATTCTATGTGTGACGTAGCGGACTATTTATCAATACGTGGATATTCGGCGAGTGGTTTAACTTGCCGGACCTAGGGTAGTAGTGAACTGGCTCAGCGAAAGCATATACTACCTACCCAATCAAGACTTATGAGGAAAACAGCTTTATCGATTGTCTTTACTCACAGTCGGTATTATACTCAGACAAGTGCGAGTTTACAGCTGACATTAATAGAGGAAAATGAGTTACCTCTAAGTTGAACATGAATGATTGGACTAGTTAGCTACGGATGGTTTGTCACTAAGATTATATTGACTTACACAAGATAGCTAGACATTCAACTAACACATCAGATTAGAGCAGAGCGGTTGGAAATGAATACCACAGAATAGCACCTCATCTGCCCGGTAGATTACCTAGGGTTGATCGGTGAAACTGGCTCAAGCCCGATTGCTTACTCCAACTGATCTGCAAGAACCTGGGGTAAATGAGACGCTACAAGACGACCTTCCTTGTCAGGGCCAATCATTAAGGATTCTCTAGTAGCAGTCGATCTTAGCCTTGTCGGAATAGCCAACCTCGCTAAGCCACAACCTTTTGTTTAGCAACTGCATTGACCACGATGACTCAATGGGGATTCTTACAAATCGCCAGTGAGTCAATTGCTGACAGGGACGCGTTGGATGAGTCCGAGTGTAACAATAGCGTATCTAATCAGGACTAAGGCTGGAAATTTTAGCCTCGGATATATCCAGACGACACAATGTCCAGCCTCAACAAGTGTCCGAGATTGAAATTTACGATCATTAGCCAGTTCGGAAACTAAGCAATTTGTTTGGTTCGAACGATAAGCCCCACTTGACGATCTTCCTATCAAGGCGTTGAATCTCTCACGTCTTGCAACTTTTGTAAGTGCATAAATAGGCTGATATCTACCAACATTCTCAGCTTCTTGCCCCTCATCTTATACTCAACTCAATTCATCCTTAACAATTGACCTTTTTTGACCACCGCCAAACATTTGCACCAAATTGTATCCAGTCCCCGCCATGTCCAGGACGATTGAGACCAATTTTCAAGACGCCATTAACTCTGGCAAGATCAATGGCGCCGTCATTTGTGCCACCGACTCCAAGGGCAACTTTGTCTACAACAATGCTCTCGGAGAGCGCACTCTCCTCTCTGGCGAGAAATGGCCGCAGCAAATCGATGACGTGCTGTGCCTCGCCTCTGCTTCAAAGCTCATAACTACCATTGCCGCTATGCAGTGCGTTGAAGATGATCTGCTGAGTCTCACGGGAGACTTGTCAAGCATCGCACCGGAGCTTGCTGAGAAGCAACTTATCACTGGTTTCTCTGAGGAAGATGACACGCCTTTGTTGGAGCCAGCTTCTCAGCCTATCACACTCGAGATGCTTCTCACTCACAGCGCTGGTATAGCGTACCACTTCCACGAACCAAGAATCCAGAAGTGGAACGAAAAGTATAACCCCAAGGATGCAACCAAGAGAAAGAAGGTCGAAGAGACCTTTGTCTACCCTCTTTCTCACCAGCCTGGAGCTGACTGGCAGTACGGACCTGGCATCGACTGGGCCGGCCGGATCGTCGAGCGGGTGACGGGAAGAACTCTAGAGGAACAAATCCACGAACGTATTATGAAGCCTCTCGGTTTGAAGCCTGATGCTCAGTTTTTCCCAATAACTAGGGAAGATTTGCGTGAGCGTTTCGTCGATCTCAACCCTGATGATCGAGAAGGGCTTGGTCGTGCTGTGATGGGCGAAATGGCAGATATCAACAGTCGTACTGATGGATGCTTCGGCGGCCAAGGTCTCACTATGCCTGGCTCGGATTACATCAAGATCATGCAATCTCTGCTGGCCAACGACGGCAAGATCCTCAAGCCTGCTACTGTCGACGACATGTTCCAGCAACATCTTAGCCCAGAGGCATGGGCCAAGCAGCAGGCCACGCTGGCGGGTCCTTTGGGTCCATTCGTCCGAGTTGGTATTGATGCGGATACCAAGATGGGTCACGGTATCGGTGGTTTGTTGACGTTGGAGGATGTTGATGGGTGGTACGGGGCTAACACATTGACTTGGGGAGGTGGATTGACGTTTACGTGGTTTATTGATCGCAAGAATGATCTCTGCGGTATGGGTGCTGTTCTGGCCAAGGTTCCTCTTGACGGCGAGGGTATGGAGGCGGCGACAGACCTCAAGGATGTGTTCCGGAAGGATATTTACCGTAAGTACACGAAATGGAAGAGTGGGCAGAACGAATAGTGAAAGTTCAAGTTCATTGCATATTCGGGAGATATCTATTCACAGTGATATTAAGATTTGGAAAGCTCAAGATAATAAAAGGGAATCTTATATCTTCAATGCAAAGTCAAAGGCCTCAGAACCGAATACTTAATAAGTTCATCTTCGTAGCATAAGCTAAGTCCCAAGTCCACAAGGCCTCCCCCCAGGCTATGGTATGAGATGTACTCAATGGTCCCATATATTACAGGATCACTCAATTGGCAAAGATATAAACCACTGTGCTAAATATAAGAGCTCGAGATCAAGCCGTGTTATCGGTCCATGCGCCATTCGCAAAATATCTCCATTTCATCCCAGTCTCAGCAGTATGCGGGTCTTCATACCAGCCGTCTGGAATGGCCTCTGCCAAGGCCGGAGCCTCCCTTTGTTCACGCCTTTTTCGAGGACAATTACTTGGCGGCCCGTTCTTGGCTTGAAGTGTAGAATAATCATAGGATGAGCCCCTGCTATTATTTTAATACCTTCAAACACGTCCGCTGGCATCCCGGTGTTCAATTTTGATGCGATGTTCGTGTGTCACTTCTTGACCATTGTCGTTACCCCTCAGCTTGACCCTGAAGTGGGCAGCACTTCTTCTACCACCAGAAGTGGTTTTCGGAGTACTCCTATAATACATGGCGTGAGTTGAATTGAGAAACGAAGCAAATATTCCAAGGGCAGCAGCTCACAAGATCTCAACAGAGTGATATTCACCTTGTTCCATTACCTCTACTGCCATTCGCCTCATGGCATCTCTTAGTCCACCAGTTGGGGAGCATCTCCATTCAACAGTACCCGACATGGTATGAAGCTTGAGGTGAGTATATATATAATGATAAGAGAGATTTGGAATTTATGATAAAGAAGTTTGATCATGGTCGAAGAGCATCCGGTGCGCATTTAAATATTCACTTGGGCTACATACAAACCTCATCTTGTCCAACGACCATAGTCTTTCTTATGCATGTTGGTTCAATGTCAGGCATCTCGAGGCCATAACATGGCCATCGCTGATCTATGACTGACCAACCAAAAATCGAGCCTCGGCCTGCTGCCTGGTTAAGCGCCCACCTTCTGCGTCATATCACCCAACTTCCAGGATGTAAGCAACTATTATCCAGGCGAGGTTTCAGGATAAGCTTCAAAGTAAATCAGAAACTCTTATTGGATAGATCCTACCAGTACCGCCCAGCGAAAGCGCTTCCCGCTTAAGCTCCGGTTGGCGAACCAAGTCGCACACTCGAACGTGACAAGAGTACTTTCTTTGTTCTTTGTTCACGTTTCCCTCCACGACACCTCCTCAACTGCTCTTCACACTTCCTTCTCTTTTTACTAGATATGACTCACTCATCAGTAGACGACGAAAGCGACAACGCGTCTGTTTCTTCTGACGACTCATTTCGATTCCTCCTGCTCCAAATTGGCGATTCAGAAGAGGTAGAATTGTATCGCAGAGGAGGCTTCCATCCCGTTCACCTTGGCACTGCTTACGATAACGGTCGCTATCGCATTGTTCACAAACTCGGTGCTGGTGGCTTCTCTACAGTATGGCTTGCTCGCGATACCCTTCTATCCCGCTGGGTAGCTCTCAAGATTGTTGTTGCCGACAAGTCTTCCATTGTCGAAAAAAAGGCAATCATGTCTCACGAGATCACTTCTGGATGGCAGGACGACCGTTTCATCACCTACGAACGCTATTTCCACATTGATGGCCCTAACGGCCGACACCTCTGCCTAGTTCTCCCCTTCTGCGGCCCATCCATTCAAGCCCTATCCTCCTACTTGATGAGCCGGATACGTCCAGGACTGGCTCGCGACATTACTTTACAAACAGCGAGACTTGCCGCAGATCTACATTCTCGTGGACTTTGTCATGGAGGCAAGTGGAGTTTGTGTTATATTCAGACCCGTACTAACCTTTTGTAGATCTCACTCCAAGCAACATCGTCTTTCGAATCAGAAACCTTGACCATCTCGACGAACAAGGTATCTATAGCCTCTTTGGGAATCCAATCAAAGGCCCACTCAAAACATGTTCTGGTGAACCCGCCGGCTCAGAGGCGCCTCGGTACATTGTTGGCTATCTTGATTTCATGTCAGCTGGCCATGATCTCTTACTCGATGACATCTGCTTGATCGACTTCGATCAAGCTTTCTTGACATCGACTCCACCAAGGAAGACTCTCGGGACACCTCCTGGATTTATGGCCCCAGAAGTAGCCGTTGGAAAGCCTCCCAGCCCAGCGAGTGATGTTTGGGCACTTGGATGCACCATTCTGCAAACCAGGTCAGGCCAGTCGCCGTTTTCTATACCCAACGTGGACAGCCCAGCCAACTTGATGGGATTCGTTATCGAATACATTGGGAATATGCCAGAATCATGGGGAAAACCATTGTTTGACTATGATGGACAGCCGACGATAGACGAAGCCGAGGGCCAGCCTCTGGAGCTACCCACGGACAGAAGATCACTGAAGCAATGGATCAGCGAGATCTGGGATGAACCAACAAAGGTAGACGACTCTCAGTCAACCTTGGCGTCGCCAGCCGTTGGGTACAATACGAGACAGCCAAGTTCGAGTGGTTTTGAAAAGACTACCGCGGAAAATATTGAAGACGCTGACGAGATGAAGCCAACTTCACCTCTGGCAGCCATGACCCGTAACGAGAAAAGTCCATACCCGGAGTGCTACCAAAATCGATTCTGGAAGCCTGCCGCTATTAAAATCAACAACATTCGACTTCATGCGTACTGTGAAGAAGTTGACGACATTATTGAGTCACTGCCAAAGATATCGACTCACGAAGCGGATTTGCTGCACGACTTGATTTGCAAGATCTTTGTCTACGAGCCAAGCGAGCGAATAAGTGCAAAGGAGGTTTTGGCTCACCCATGGTTTCAAATAGATGATAGGGATTAGAGATCCAGTTCTGAAATACTATCAACTTTCATGAAGTAGATTTTATGTCTCAGGCACGTGGGGTTTCAGTGTGGGATCTAGCGAAATACGAGCAATAACTACAGAGGTTTCGCTTTCAAGGTCCAGACTAATTATGCTAGTGCTTGTAGGACATCTAAATACTCTCGACTTCTCCCCCACGCTATAGAAACCAAGTCAAGAATCCTTCTGCCTTCTTGTAAGATCCTCGGAGGCGCTGTCGATGCGTAAATATCGCCAACGCCGCTGATATAAGCCTTGAGAACTCCAGCTCGAACAAACAGCTGCACCATCTCATCATCGTTCGGTCGATCCAGCCGTATGAATGTGGGATTGTCGTCGCTGAATAATACCGCATTAGGCAATGTGTTATCCGGCGATGCTTGTCGCGTCCCACTTGCACTGCGCATTCTTGATGACTGTCGTCCTGTCTTGGACGAGTAGATGCTATAAGCCCATAGTGTCAAGATGGCCCAGAAAACACAAGGTGGTTCGTAGAATGTCATCCTGGCATAGCGGCGTACGTGCCAGAGGAAACACCCACAATGCAGGGCCGCTAGTCGAGCTTTTGACTAGGCAAGGATTAGACCAAGTTGTCATCAATAAGTTTTAATACTTACGCCGTCTTGCTGCGCCCATTCCGATATCTCTCGTTCGGCTTGCAAAGCCTCCTGTTGGCTGGTGGTTTGTAAGTTCGATTTCCTTAAACTGTCTGGCGACATGAAATATCTGGCCAAAGTGATGATGGCGTTGCGCGGGACGAGAAGAACAACACGTGAAAAATGAAGGTGTAGCACTGTAGGATGCTCTGCTCCTAACAGAGAGGCGATAGTTGCGTTGGCGGCCCAGTGAAGAGTATCCACACAATCGAGAGCAGCGTTTCGCCAGTTAGAAACTGACGAGCGGAGAGGCTCTGGGCTATCCCGGTGAAGGTCTGGGCTATTCTGTGGCATCCAGGATGATAGAGGCCTGCTACAGTAGGCGGTGACGGTGGAATATTCTTGGTAAACAGCGTGAAGAAGAAGAATCCGGGAGAATTCTCCTATATCGTTCTTGGCTGTCCTCTCTCGGAAGAGCTTGTTGATAGCAGTCACAAGCGGGGGATTTTCTATTGGGGATCTGTCAGTACCTCTACATAATATTAATAGAAGGCTTACCCTCAGTCTGACGGTACAGGGCAGCCCAATCTTGGCCGCATGTTTGAGCCCAAAGGCCATCGTACGGCAAGTTAATATCAGCAACATGGAAAGCGGCGGTGTGGTGATTATCGAAGAAGTAACACGCCATACGGTCGAGTAGCTGATTTCAGAATTAGCAAAGATCTAAACCCTGTAGATGGGCATTGATTGACCTACCCAAATGAAATAACATAGCCTTCTCCAAGTTTCTCCTTCAACCCAGAGTATCCACTCGGCTTGAATGTCTGCTTGAACCTGTTCAAGCCGTGGTCGTACAGAATTTTCGAGATCTGAGTCAATAGAGCGGCGGTAATTCTTTATAACCTTGTGTAAATGCCCAATTCGGTTATAGGCAGTTTGGCGCAGATTACCGGTGCCATAGCACAGGAAGCTGACTTGGCTTAGGACGAGAGCTTGTGAAAGAGGAAGGTCGAGTGGCGAGCTTTCTAGTTCCATGACAAGGACTCTTCTCAGAAACTCATGAAGAGGAAGAACACATGCATCAATCTCTGCAGTGGCGGAGTATTGGCTTCCAACAGCACAAATAGCTAATGTGAGAATCCAGTTCGTGTCCAAATTCGTAAGATGAGGATGGACCAGAGGGAAGATTGGGTTGAAATACTCAAAGAAAAGTCTGATGCAGCAGTCCAATATCTTTAGTGGGGGAAAGTCAACAGAAGCGTACTGATTCCGGAAGATTGTTGAGTTTAAACATGTTCGAGTGAAAGCGTCGTGAATCTTCGCATATGTTGAGGCAGTCAATAAAGGTTCTTGATAGTCTTCGCTTTCCTCTATGCTAAGATGGCTCAAGTCTGGGAACATCCATGGACCGGCCTGGTCGCCTTGAAGAGTATGATCATGAGAGACAGAATTTAGCTGTTTGTATCCGTGGATATTTAAAGGCGGTGACAGCTTTTTTGACTTGGCGGTGCAGGGTCTTCTGGCACCGTCGTAGCTGGTCGCATATAGGTCGCCCGGGGTAGTGCGGTCGGAACTCACACTCAGCTGATGGGAGGGCGGTACTGCGCTGCCAGGAGAAAGTGAGGTAGCTGCAGGCATACGGTTTGAACCGGCAATGGAACCTTGGTAATCGGATATGGCCTCGGTCGTGGTTGAGGCATGTGTGGGAGAAGGATCAAGATTTGTGGCTGGAGGCAAGTTTGTCTCAAGACCCAGTATGGAAGAGTAATTTGTCTCGATGCCGTTGTTGTATGGTAGCCAGTTCATGGGAAAGTCCCAGTCTATATCGCATGCGCTGAGGTCATATGTGAAGTTTTGCGGTTGTGCCAAAGTGCCGTCTTCTATGAAAGGACTGGATTGAGAGTTTACTTGTACTTCTGACATGGATGTATTCTCATCTGGCGAGATGGACAAATGCAAATTTGAAGGGCCAGTTTCGGTGTGCGATACAATATTCATATTGCCATCGTGGTGGATAACCGACGCGTCTATTGTGGCGCGACGCGACCGTTGCGGCTCAAGAGCAGCAGTTCCTACGACTGAAGACCCTCGGGATTTGGGGTATATGCATATAAGCGATCTGGCTGAACATCGTAGGCAAGGTGTATTTCGAGAGCACTTCTCGCGTGCCCTGGCACATTCTAAGCAGGCCCTGGATCGCACGCCAAGTTGCCTTGGTGGAGATGGTGCCGCAGAGCCATTGTGAGTTGCGACGTGTTTTGATAGTATATCGCTGTATCGTAGTTAGTTGTATGCAATCAGTAAGCCAGGTTTCAACTCTATACGCATACCTTCGAGTGAAGCGCTTGTGGCAAGTGTCACAGGCGAAACGCTTGAGAGTCTCGTGTCCTTTTTGGTGTCGTCTCAGGTGCTCCAGTCGTTTGAAGCTCCTTGGACATTGAGAGCATTGGAATTTCTCCATCGGGTTTGGGATCAATTGGCCTTGAAGCTGATAGACAAGATGAGGCTGAGAATTGAGATGAATTGGGATCAATTGCAGTCCCCAAGAATGAACATCACATGAACCCCAGTCTGGGGTAAATTGTCAGGCCATTTGACGATGGTTTTACCCGCTCCAATAAACACCCCAGATGGCTAGTCTAATAATCTTGGCAAGTTCAAATTTTGATGAAGAACATTGGTTTAGAACTATTACTAAGTTTTATTTGAATAGTCATTTCTTTCCCTTTCAGCAGTATTTATTTGTTTAGATGTAAATCTTGATTTTATCGCACAAATAGTCAAAGGGTTTCATCCGGAAAGGGAATCTATATGTCGCGGTAGATTAGATCGCGTGCATTAGATATCTCGAACTAATTCTTATGCTAACATTGCAGAAGTCTCATACACGTGATAGCATGTTGAGAATAAATCATAGTGATCTGAGTGATATTCAAAGAGCGTGTTAATTTATTGTGTAGCAAAATGCAAAGTCTACGGAATGTTTGTCCTGCAGGTGCTAGGGTACGCTGTTGATCCTAACCCCATATCCCCGGTGGGATATCCGGTGGACGGTGGGCTTTCCGGGGTATCATCTTACCGTCAATCAATGAGGAGTCTAATCTGTACTCTCTACTCAATCAAAGTACAAGTACAGCAATAGTTGAGCTCTCATTGCCTTCATCTCGTACTTCAAAATGTCTAACCCCCAGTTTATTTTTCATCACACCACCTTTGCACCGGGCTCAATCCTCTCCCGGCGAAGGCACACAGTCGCAAAAATAACACTCCACACGCAACTCAAGAGATTTCGTGAAACTGGACGCTATGACTGCTTCAAGCTGAAGTGGCATGATATTTATGATGACAAGTCTATGTGGCCTGTGCCATTCCATCTTTTCTGGGATAGTGATATTGCCAAATGGATTGAGGGTGCTTGTTATTTTCTCCACGATGAATTTGATGCTGAGATCGACTCGGCTGTCAAGGAACTCGTTGACATGATACGTGGGGCTCAGCAGGATGATGGATATCTAAATGTTCATTATACCGTTGTTGAACCTGGCAAACGTTGGTCTAACTTGCGAGACATGCACGAGCTGTAAGCCAGCTTCAAAACTCGGTTGATAACCACTAACATGGTAAACCAGGTACAACGCTGGTCACTTGATTGAGGCAGCAGTCGCACACCATGCCTACTACAACAATAACCTCCTCCTGGAGCCTATTGAGAAATACGTGGCATTAATCCACAAAACCTTTGGGCCTTCAGACAACCAGCTGCATGCCTATCCAGGCCACCCCGAAATTGAACTTGCTCTCTTCCGTTTGTACCAAGCCACGGGCAGCAAGACCGCCTATGATCTCTCGAAATACTTTCTCGAGGAACGAGGCAACAGCAAGGGCCAAGAAGGACAGCATTATTACGAATGGGAGGCCAAGAACCGTGGCGAGAGTCTTTACCAGCGACCCGATTCATACCCTATGCATTCGTCTCTCTGGTACTGCCAGGCTCATCTTCCCATTCTGGAGCAGCCAAGCGTGGAGGGTCACTCCGTACGAGCTATGTACCTTTTAACAGCGGTTGCCGACATGGTCTGCTTAGACAAAGCTGGGGATCAAAGCCTTACCAAGTCGCCAGAGTGGGAAAATACTCTTTATAGACTCTGGAACAACATGGTTTCCAAGAAGATGTACTTGACTGGAGGCATCGGTGCTATCACACAATGGGAGGGCTTTGGACGCGATTATTTTCTTCCTCAGAGCACTGACGAAGGAGGCTGCTACGCCGAGACGTGTGCATCGATCGCTGCCATGATGTTCGCCGAACGCCTTCTACATATTGACCTCAACGGGAAATATGCAGATATTATGGAACTTTGTCTCTATAACAACGTCATGACATCCATGAGTCTTGATGGCAAAGCCTTTACCTATGTCAACCAGCTTGGAAGTTCAGAAAGCGACAAGAGCGTTCGGGAGGAGTGGTTCTGGTGTGCATGTTGCCCACCCAATGTGACGCGTCTTTATGGCTCGTTGGGAGGTTATCTCTGGGACTTCGGCGAAACGGTCAAGGGCAAAGAAACTTTCATCAATGTGCACCTGTACACCAAAGCAGAGTTGAAGTTTTCCGTTGCTGGAGAACAAGTAACCCTCAAGCAGGACTCTAATTGGCCCTGGAACGGACTGGTCAAGTTTGAGTTCTCAGGCCCGGCGTCATTGCAAACTACTATTCAACTCAGAATTCCAGCTTGGTCCCAAAACATATACACTTTGAACCCGGAGCCTAGCAAGGAAGATGTCAGTTTACAAAACGGCTATCTCACACTCAGTCCATCTTTCGTCGCAGCTCATCCAGTATTTTCACTCGAGATAGGCAACTTCGCACCTCGATTAATTACGCCGCACCCATACACCAATCAGAACACACTCACCCTTGCTCGAGGACCGTTGGTCTACTGCATCGAAGATGCGGACAACACCTGGGAAGATAACCACTTTCAGGATGTCGGACTCAAGGCCAGCAGCCCTATCACGGAGGAAAAGAGACAGTTTAATGGTGCTGATGAAGAATACATTGCTCTGAAGACGACGTGCTGGAGGCAGTCACCAGAAGAACAGGAGCCTGGCTTGGCTCCAGGCTATGCCGTTAGTAGTGTAAACTCAACTGCTCCTGTTGAGAAAGAAGCTGTTCTTGTGCCGTATTATTTGAGGGCCAACAGGGGAGGCAAGGGACACATGAGAGTTGGGCTTAAGCACATTGAGGGCTAGAATTACAATTACATAGCAAACAAGCAAAAGATCATTGAATCAACATATGGAATTGGAAGAGCCTGCTCATACCTTTCACCAGGTATACGAGAGGCTATCCTGAGACGAAAGGGGGATCTGTTGGAGTAGACTTCGTTAGATATGGTCGAAACGGGCTGAGAAGACCTGGCCCGCTACCGATCACCAAAATAGACAAGAAAACCGATAGAAATCAAATTTATCGTTACGTCGCGCTTTGGTTAGAGCGAAGCCAAATCTGGAAGTATGGTGTGGCTATCCGAATTACATTGAATAGTCGGAGGAATATAATAGCAATAATGTACAGTTGAAGCTAAAGAGCGAGAAGATAAGATGGAGCGAACATGCATGAGAAATCGTAAAATTGACAGTAAAGTGTTTAACGAGTGCATCATATCGTTGCTAATATGCCACAATCCTTAGTATTGCTAACCATGTCCAAGCCACCCACCAGCTACATCAAACATCAGTTTCCTTGATGATGCGCGCCTCAGAGTCTGAAGCATAAGCGTCAACCTTTTTCTCGGAGAACTTCCTTGCAGGCGTCTTGTTGGCGAAGAGAATGTCGATTTCCTCGAACGTTCGACCCTTGAAATCATTAGCGACCAGAGTTCACCCCTTCGTAAAAACTACTTACCCGTGTCTCAGGGAGACGGAAATAGGCCCAAGTAAACGTCAAAAGAGATAGTCCAGCCTAGAGTAACAGTTAGCGAAGCTGGAGATTCGTAAGGGGCCAGAGACCTACCCAGAAGTAGCCAACCTTGCCCTTCCAGTTACCCTCAGTAGGATTAATCATGTATGGACCGTAGGTATTGTTGAGAATCTGTGAAATGTAGTATGCAATACGAGCGAGGCAAATACTCTTGCTGCGGACGTTGACAGCTGGGATCTCGCCGATGATGGCGTAGCAGACAGGGCCAATGGTTGCGTAGAAGACGACCTCCCAGATAAGCACAACGCCAGCTTGCCCGAAGCTGACAGCCTGGGTCTGAGGCACACTAGCAAGGATTCCGATGAGAAGCATCAGGAGAGTACAAGCGAAACAAGCCCACACATAGAGTGTTCGTCGGCCAATACGGTAGATGAGGAACCACGAAATAATGACACCGACTGAGGCAAGGCCCAAAGCACCAGTTGCAAACTTGAACGAATTGCTTGAGTCGACGCCGGCCTGGAGGAAGAAATAGGTGGGTGTGCCGCCGATACCAACACCTGTTGTGTTCTGTGCAACGAAGACAAAGCAGACAATCTCGGTTCTGCGGAGGTTGATACCCTTGAAACAATCGAGGTATCCAGAGCCCTTTGAAAGTTCACTCTCAATCTTGTTGGTGTGAACAATCATGGCAAGCTGCTTATCGAGATCCTCTTCAGTCTTGTTGCTCTTTGCCGAGATACGTCTCAAGACATTCTTTGCGTCCTCGAGGCGGTTCTTCCGAGCGAGCCAGTACGGCGATTCGGGAGTAAACCAGAGTATGATCATGAGAGGGATAGGCCACATCCACTGCAGTGCGAAGGGGATACGGTACGCCCATTGTGTAGGGTTACTCTCGAAGCTGAAGAGCACACCAGCGGCGAGGAGCTGGCCTATTGCCCAACAGAGACACACGTAGTTGGCGAGATAGCCACGAAGAGCCATTGGGCAGATCTCTGAAGCGTAGGCGGGAGCCATGGTCGCGAAGACGCCCCATGGGAGACCGCAAAGCGTGGAACCGACGAGAAGCATAGGGAGATTCTGGGCAAAGAAGGTGATGAAAATGAAACCGGTGACAGCAAGGAGTGACCCTACAAGCGTGAGTCGATAGCCGAAACGTTGTGTAAGCCAGCCATTGGCAAAGGCACCAACGATAGTGCCAATTGCAGTAGCGTTGCCGAGGCCAGACTGCCAAGGTCCAGAGATCTGCCAGCCAAGCTCATCGCCGTACCAAGAGCCGTATGCCCTTTGGAAAGCTGGCTGGGCCATGAGGTTGCCTATGAGGACAATATCGTAGCCTTCCATGATGATTGAAGACGAGAGAAGAAACGACCACGTAATGGCGCCGGGGTATGCTTTGACGGCTTCCCATACTGTCATGCTCTTGTCGATATCAGCGCCCTGTTGACCTTGGACGTGACTCCATTCTTTCGAGTCGACATTTTCCTCGACGTGGTCGGTGCCGACGGACTTGGTCTCGATCTCTGGTGGAGGAGCCATTGCGAAAGAGTCGAGATCGAAACGGCTCGTGGTGAAGAATGGTCATGCAAGAATGGAGGTAGATCAATGCGGCTCGCACAGCGTTTAAGTAGATCCACCGCAAGTCTGGGGCCCCCATGGGGAAATCCATGTGGTCTGAGGGTATCACCGACCGGGTTCTGGCCCCTACAAGAGGCTTGTGTTGGTGGATTGCGGACCAATGGTGCTGAGTCTCCCACCGGGCATCCCACCGGACTACCCCTCTGCACAACTCCCATATATGAGCAGGCCAAGAGGATGAGGAGACATGTGCTCTTTCAAGTTACGCAAGTAAGTATATCTTCGTCGGTAATATGCCTGAGGAGTACATGTCCCTTCTGCGAAGTCTGCCTTCGACAGCCGAAAAGGAGAAGCCAGCTGCTACTGGCGTGGCTACGGTAGACCTGAGTGTTCAAACAGGGCCTCCTCGCCATCTGGCCTCTGGAATCTTATATGGGATACCGGATAAACCGGATCAGATCCCTGATAATTTTTACCATGACATTGGCTTCAACTATGGTCGAGGTGGCGGATCTCAGCTTCCGAACACCAAAGGATTTGCAGTCAGTGTCGAAGACTACAAGGTAAGTAACGACTAATTATTTGCAAGAACTATCTACTTACGCTATAGGCTCGCTTTGCTTCAGCACTGAGCAACTACCAGACAGCTCGCAAGCATGGGGGTGAATTCATTTACTTGTTGCCTGCAGCTTGGGGTGCCGATGGTGGACAGCCGGAAGACTTTGAATATCCTGGTGATAACAATGATTGGGCGAGATGGGATTCCTTCCTTGAGCAAACCCTATCTGATGTTCAGAACTCCAGCATGAATGAAGGTTTAGTTATCGATATCTGGAATGAACCTGATTTAAAATTCTTCTGGAACCGTCCGAAGGAGCAATGGTTGGAATTATGGTCTCGGACATTCAAGAAGATCAGGTATAATTGGAGAATTACTACTCGGGGCATTGACTGACATTTCCACAGAGAAACCATTCCCTCAGTGAGAATAACTGGCCCAAGCATGTCAGCCGTTCCGTCAACGTCTCATGAGTGGTGGACCAATTTCCTCTCTCACTCCAAGCCTGACACGCTCCCTGATCAATGGTCATGGCATATGGAAAACGGTGATGATTCCACCGACATGTCGAATGCAAGAGTCTCATTTCATGACTTGCTTTCCAAGTATGATATATCGTTGGATCTAGCGCAGGACATCAACATCAACGAGTATGCTGTATACGGCGAGCAAGTTCCATCTGCGGGGGCTTGGTGGATTGCTGGTCTTGAACGTGAAAACGCACACGGCTTGAGAGGTAACTGGGCTATCGCTGGAGCTCTTCATGACTTCATGGCTGGTATGTATCTCGCCCTATATCTTAATATTGATGCTGACATTTTCAAGGTCTTCTCAGTAAACCTAATGCCAGCAATGACAACTACGCTATTGAAGGCGAGGGCTATTGGCCAACAGCAGAGTATCAGGTATACAAATACTACGCTTCGACCATGAAGGGTCAACGTCTCAAGACCACCCCGACATCGGATGGGCTGTTGGATATTTATGCCACCGTTGAGGGGGACGTGGTGTACATTCTAGCTGGAACACGCTCGAGACCAGGTCATTGGGCAATAGATCTTACAGGACTTCCCATGGACGCTAGAGCGAGGGTGAAAATATTGGCATTCAAGGTTGCGGAAGGAGACAAACTCAAGCAGGTTGATGCACCTGAAGATCTGGGAGAGACTGAGGAAGTGGTGAAAGATGGCAAGTTGAGGATTCAGATGGAGCATCAGGAGTCGACAACAGCTTTTGCGTTTGAGGTGACGCTCTCGACATAGAACTAGACAGATGGCAATAAAGTGAGTTACCTAGAAGTTAGATCTGTTCCAACGCCTTCAACTAACTAGTATGTGTCCAAAACTCTATACCATGTGGAATAGCGCAGCATCGACTAACTACTCAGTCCTTGCAAACCGGCAGGCGAGGTTGACGATCCCCCGCATTCATCATGCTTAAGAATGCACACGCGCTCAAATCAGACAAGGAAGCTATTTCTTGGCTCAATGCTTCTACTGGATCGCGAAAACGAACAGCTATTTCTGTCCGGTGGGCGGTGCCTCCGGAATATCCACCTCCCACCGGGCCAACCCCCGCATTCTAAACACCACAACCCTGTCTCGTTATGATCTTGGACTTTTGAGAGGCTAGATGTGAGGAGAGTGGCGTATCAACGCTATGCTTTGCATGTCTTTGGTGAAGGCCTGCTGCATGTGAGTGGATTCGATGCCGGGGATATGATCCTGGGGTATTTCTTTGGGGGTCTTTGACCATTCCTTAGATAGACACTCAGGTCTTGTTTGCTTGTTCCCTGTCAAGAGCTTCACCGTTTATGTTGGAAGAAAGAAACAAAGATGTTCAGAGTCGAATATCCTAAGCAACGGCTGATAGACTGGGTCGCTGGTGGCCTGTTGGTCCAGCTTGACATAGACAACGAGCAACATGTTTATCTGCGCTCAGTCCAACCTGTCGCATCAAAGCAGGCTGTAGAGCACCCGGAACAAGGTGTATCAAGTCTATGCCTCAACGAAATACGTCTCGCTGGAGAAGGTAGCCAATTCGGTACTTCCAAGCGGCAGATCGAGAGCTACTTTGGCCAACGTCTCCGGTACGTCTCACACATGGAGCATGTCTCGGGGATCGAGAGGATCCTCCAAATCAGATTACATGACCCTCTCACTGAGCTCACTGTTACCACTCGTCTTTCGGTCTTTGGCGATGTGCCCGTCCTGCGCTCTGGAGTTACTGTAGAGAATACTGGAAAAGAGACTTAGACATTGCAAGCAGTTTCATCGCTGGTTTATGGTGGATTGGGAGTACCGATAAAAGAATGGTGGAAAGCGTGGAGTGTTCATTTTGCGCATAACAACTGGTTCCGTGAGGCTCAATGGCAGCAGTGTACACTCCCACAAGTGGGCATTGCACGGTCTGGTGTCGGAGGTGGTTCTCGTGCTCAGTTCACCGTTTCGAACCAAGGAACCTTCTCTACAGGGGGATATCTCCCAATGGGAGGAGTGAGCCGTACCGATGGAAGCCTGAGCTATCTGTGGCAGATTGAGCATAACGGGTCTTGGAAATGGGAGATTGGTGACTTCAAGGAGGGTGTTTACGTCAACGCGAGTGGCCCTACGGACCAGAATCACTCCTGGACCAAGAAGCTCGAACCGGGTGAAGCCTTTGAGAGTGTTCCAGCTGCACTTGCTGTGGTCCCAGGAGATTTCAACTCGGCGTTTGTACCGCTCAACTCATACCGACGTCTGATGCGGCGGCCACATGAGGACAACACCAAGCTGCCTGTCATTTTCAACGACTATATGAACTGCCTGATGGGAGATCCGACAACCGAGAAAGTGGAGGCCTTGATTTCTCCCGCGAAGAACGCTGGAGCTGAGGTCTTTGTCATCGACTGCGGCTGGTACTCAGATGACAGTGGGTGGTGGGAGACAGTTGGAGAATGGATTCCAAGTAAGCGACGATTTCCAAACGGTCTGGATAAGACCCTTCGCAAGATCCGAGATGCCGGCATGGTACCTGGTCTTTGGATAGAAACCGAGGTCATGGGAATCAAGTGCCCAGCTGCAAAAGAATTGCCAGCTGAGGCATTCTTTCAACGTGGTGGGCAGCGTGTTACTGAGCATGGACGATACCAGCTAGATTATCGTCAACCGGCAGTGAGGGCTCGTATGAACAGCATCATTGACCACTTGGTAGGTGATTTTGGAGTTGGGTATTTCAAGTTTGACTACAACATCGATATCACCCAAGGGACCGACGTCAACGTAACTTCTCCCGGGGATGGACTCTTGGAGCACAACCGAGCATACTTGTCTTGGATAAATGAGCTATTCGATGCGCATCCTGGGCTTATTATCGAGAACTGCAGTTCTGGAGGTCAGCGTATGGACTATGCTATGCTCGCTCATCACCCCCTCCAGAGCACCAGCGATCAAGAAGACCCTGTTCTATATGCTCCAATTGCAGCATCTGTACCTACAGCAGTTTGCCCAGAGCAGAGTGCGACCTGGGCATATCCACAAGCCGGTTGGTCTGATGAGTTGAATGCCTTGACACTAGTCAATAGTTTGCTTGGTCGAATTCACTTATCTGGGACTTTGGCAGAGCTTTCTGACAGCCAGAGCGAGCTTGTGAGAGATGCTATATCTGTTTACAAAGATATCAGACAGGAATTGAAGGAGGCTAGTCCATTTTGGCCTCTGGGACTTCCTGTCTGGGAGGCTGACTGGCAAGCGCTCGGTATGGATGCTGGCGAGAACTTGTACATTTCTGTCTGGAGAGCTGGAGTGGAAGAGGGGGAGGTGCAAAGTGATGATTCTGAACAGCGAATTACTGTCCCAAAGCTTCGTGGCAAGCAAGCCAAGGTGGAATGCATCTCTCCCTCCAACTTCCGTGGGTCTTATTGTTGGGACGTCTCTGGCCATGTCGTAGTAAAATTGCCGGCTGCACCCTGTGCAAGACTATTGAAAATTAACAGTATCAGGGAGAATCTTAACTGAGACACACACGAAGAGATCGCTCTGATATACTTAACATCATCCAGTCCAACAAGAAATAAGTATTCCAATTATTTATATCACATCAAGAGAAACAACGTCTTTTTATTCCAGATAGACCTCTCTAGCCAAGACCTCTTATTCCATAACAATACTTACCCTTGTAAGTTGGCCTCCAGTACTTCACGATCATGCCATAAGGCCTTCAAGCACTGAGGGTACCTTCCTTCAACCACCTACCTTGGGCGCTCCCGAATATAGCTGCGGTGTGGCTAGTCTTGTGTTTCACTTGAAATCTGCTTATAAATAGCATTGTTCAACACAGTTGGTTGGCATTGTTCACCCCCAGCGTTTCTACAGAACCGCCGTTTAATCTCGGAGTCACTTCCAAGGAATCTCATAGGTTTATATCTCGTGTCTGCAATGCGAGTAAGATAGATGACGCTCGAGGGTTTGACAATCTCGTTACCTTGACTGGTTAGTCTTCCAACGGTAAGAGTCTAGATGCTTATTAATCTACAGTTCCCATGTGAAGCAGCTTGGGATGATATCGTGGTAAGTGGTCATACTGTGACCCTTGTCATTCTCATCGTCAGGGGCGTGCAAGTGGCTTCGACTGGCACAACGACTATGACCTGTCACACGGCAATAAACCCAGACCTCGTTCGGCCGCCAGGGACAAGACGTTGTAAAGTAGTACTGTACCTTTTGTTTTAGAGTTTCAGTTGTGTTCCGATCTTACACACCATCTCAAAAGCTTGGGGTCCATCTCCCGATATCTTGACTTTCTTTATCGAGCTTATTTCCCTTGGCGGCCATGTGGCATCCAATGCCGTTTGACAGATATCATCACGTGTTCTAGAAGCGATAGGCTGACTCTGACGCAGTTGATCCTGTTGCGTAATGATTACATTGCTGCGTAAATCATCCATTCGCATCTGGTGTATGGACCAACTGACTACGCTAATCCTGACTCGTTGAGTTCAGGGTCCTACAGTAGAAAGTATCTCAGTATCTCAGCCTTGGGTATAAGTAAACAACACGGTTATCTGCATCGTCCTGACTTGCAAGTTTATGATCTGCCCCTACTACACAACAGCTACAAACTTCTAAAGGTAACCTACTACTTGTTTACCCCTACTCCAATTCAAGATGTCTGAAACAGGAACTGCACATAAGATTGTTTCAGTCATTCTGCGTTTTTTGCAATTCTGCAGCGCTGTGATTGTTCTTGGACTTCTCTCTCGTTTCTGTTACGAGCTCAGCATCGCTCAGGCTTCCGTTGATGGCCGCATCGTCTATGCCATGGTCGTCGCGGGCATTGGCATTATCTACTCTTTCTTCTTCTGCGCGCCGTTCAAATCTCTCTTTCTTAGTTTTCCATTCGACTTTATCATGTTTATCATGTGGCTCGTGGCATACTGCCTGCTTCAAACCGTAGGGCTTCCTCTCGCTTACATCTATTTTTGACGAGTGTCGACTAATTGCACATAATATTCACTTTATACAGAGAACTGGAAGCCATTCTTGCTCTGCGCCCTGGTATTACAACTATTGGGGCTATTATTGGGGTCGTTTCTGGCGAGTCGGTCGCATTGGCGCAGTCAACATCAATGGCGTGGGATGCTCGCAATGGAGAGCCGTCTTAGCTTTCTCATTCATTTCGTGGTTCCTCCACTTTACGAGTGGCATCCTCGTAAGTCACTTCCGAGTATTCATTCCTGAGCGTTAACAGACTAATCTAATTACTCTAGGGAATCTACGTCTTCCACACATATATCAGACTCGATGAAACCAAGCGCGACATCAAGCATCAGGCGGAGAAACTCAAGAAGTAAGTTCCTTAAGTACCTTACTGAGAAATTTCAACTAATCAGAGTTGCAACACAGAGGTCATCCTGAAGCGCATGGGTATCAACAGGGGATTGAAGGACAGAATGGACAGAGAAACAGTGTACCTACTTCCACAGTTTGATCTGGACAAGGAAAAGGGGAGGGCCGTAATGTGGAAGACATGAGTGCCCACACGCAACCTTGTTTTGCGTTCAAGATACCCGTCTTGTTGAGTTTGTAATTGGGGGATCTTCAGGTACGGAGAGTCTAGCAGACTGAGTCAGGAATATCAGGAACAATGGTTAGTTGAATATGTAACTAGTCATGAGATTTCATCTTGCGTATTAGGGTACCAACGACTCAATCTGTGCTATTGAAACAATCTTGGTTCCTTCTTTCATACTTGATGGTTACAAAAACGAAGATTACATGTACAGCATCATTACAACAACCAGCACGGTAGCTTCCATCATCCGCATGAATGGAGTGAGATGCCCTACACCACTGTCGATAATCTGCTGCGGCTCATAAGTTACAGGCGTAGTCGAGTTCGTGGTACCATTCCAACAGTATCTCGCAAAGCAGTCTACACACTTGGACGGCATTTCCGTATCTGTACGGACCAGGCTGCGTGCCAGGATTGCGCAGCCTACACAAGCGGGCCAGTCAGAGTCGACTGTTCCATTCCCCATTGTTGCGACGTTGTACCCGTTGCGTATGATTTGGTCACGTTCGCTGTTACTGTACTCCAGGTCGAAGGTTGTGAAATTGGACTGATACGTATATGGCGCGTTGGGGAGGTATACAATCAGTGGTCCCGACATGTTTTTGGAGTCCGTGTCGCAGCCAAAGAACGTTGGTTGCTTGTTGAGGCCAAGATTCACAAACGTGTTTTGATCTGGAACCTTTGGAAATGGGCTGTTCTGTGTTGAAGTGCCGGCTTTAGACCTCTGATATGTTGCCACGAGAGCTGTACCATTGGGCCAGCGAGTCATAGAATCAGCAGAGCCGTCGACTGCGAAGATGACATCGACTTGGCGATCTGATACCAGTAGTGGATGAAAAGGAACGTTTTGCAAGTCCTCGCCGCCATCGACAAGCGCCAGAATCGTGCTGTCGGCGTTGGTGTTGTTTCTAGGGTTGTATTTGTAGAACGGGTTGGGCCAACTGGCGATGTCCCTGTTTTCTTCGCCAACCTCTGCCAGAGTGTTGTTGATTGCATTAATCAAGAAGTCTGGAACCTTCTCAACTTTGCTGATCTGTAAGAAAGCCTGGTTGAATAGTGATGACGAGGTCCCCATGACAAACCCGGCATTGTCGACCCCAGCAACGCATTGTCCGTTCCGCTTGATGCTTCCGTCTTCAAAGTCTGATCCAATGTATTTCAGAGGTGCAAAAGCAGCAAGTTCCGGATCATAGGAACCCATTTCCCATGGGTTAAACTCAAAGATAGTGGAATTGCTTGCTATCTGGAGCTGTCCACTTGTTCGTTCCACTGCAACGATGAGGGGCATGGGGGCCATGGCGGATGCGAACTCGTTGTCATTGGCAATGGATGAGAAGGTATATGCTAAACCAGTTAGTTTTTATACTGGCAATATCTGAAAGAGCCATACCTGGCCCTCCATCGCTTGCATTAACAAGCTGGTACGACAAGGCTCGACCCCAATAATCAGTTATCGTCTTGTTGTAGCCCGCATCTTCTTTATTCTTTACATCCTGGTAAAGCTCTCGGTAGTACTTTGTTACAGACAAATCAGCCGGCCCTAGTTGCTCAAGTGAGTAAAGATTCCAGTCCTCTTATTCAGGCTTACGAACCTTCAAGAATTGACTCGTCAAATTGCCAGAGGCTATCCAAGAAGCCTCCGTCCGCGTAAATTATAGACTCGACCGTGGTGAAATTCTGCACGTAGAGGCTTCCAACCACCCAGCTACCGCCAGATAGGCCACTGAGATACGTTGCAGCTTGGAGAAGGCCCCCCAGATGGCCTTCGCTCGTAGAATCCGTTGTTCGGTTGTCGAATGCGGCGATGGCACCGGCACCATTCATCATAGCTCGATATCCTCCACCAGAAATGGCAATGCCAATCTTGGGCAATGTGCCGCCATCGCTGATGATGCTATCAATATACTGGTCCGTGTCTATGTTTCCAATGTCGGCTCGAGAGAGAATGTCCTTTAGTGCTGAAATAGTGTTATTTCCTCGAAGCTCTAGCCATGCTGTTTCGTTAGATGACAGTGTCGTTGCTTCGCGAATGGCTGGCTTTCTTGCTGGACATGAGACTTGGGCTGGGGTGTATCCATCAGGGGCATTTGGAGTAGCCCTAGGCTTGAGGTTTGATAGAAGCTGATCATTTACAATTCCGTGATGTGCTGCAGAGTCATAACTTTAGTAGAGGCTCACCTTTCCTGACGCCGTCTTCACATACCACTGGCTGAGGCCACCAGCATGGCCAATGGGATCAGCGGAAGACACAGTAACATCTTCTAGACTTATGTCTCTCTGACTCAGTAAGTAATCTTTATCGGGTAATTTAACTGATAACAACTGGGGATTCGACAAAACAAAATGTCGATAACCTCTGAAGATAAGAGAAGCCGTAAGATCCCCGCTTTGCGGAAAGATCTCTAGATCCGATCCATTGTAAACAAACCAATGTTGGTCGCCAAGTGTTACTTTGTCATAACTACGTATTTAGCTTTGCCAAACTCGTTGCATTTCCCTTCCCAGCTTGATGCTTCATTGATAAAGGTTGCGAGGTTGTACACCACCTGAAGAGCTGAAGATATTCTCTTCCAATGAAATAATGGCAGTTAAAAGAGGCTTTTTAGACTTTACTGTAACACAGCGCTAAAGCAACATCAGATGAATTTAGGGTATGTCACGTCACATCAGACGCAATTTCCGAATTGACACGCACAGGCCTGAATCTTGTTTTCTATCTAATTGTCTGGAAGTTGAAGTGCTGGAGCTTGTGCACACTCCAGAGGATACTTTGTGATAGCTGCGAGCACACCCCCATCCAGCCCTGGATCACCACTTTTAGCCGGTTCTAGTCCAACTGTCAGAATTCAAGGTCAAAGTCTATCATCGTACGTGAGGCTTACCAAATACGAAAACAACAACAGCCTGATTTCCCCGCCCACCCAAGACCTTAACCGTGAAACCATCTGTTGCGCAAGAGAAGCCAAATCTGTTGGTCCCGATGTATGGTACGTTCCAAAGAAACATGACCTTGTCCTTCTCGAATCCGACGACACGGTATATAAGAGAGCCTTCAATGCTTCCGCCTATATGGCTCGACTTGCAACGCAGCATGCCGCTCTCTCCTGCCAGTATTTCATCTGGCGGCCGTGAATCTGATGAGTCCATCCAATTTCCATGGTCCAAGTTCGGGGACTGGGGTTCAAGGTTGAGTTCCTCGTTGGTGTGGTTGATAATTACTACTAGAAGGTTCCTCGTGGCCATGGTGTCGTTAGGTTGGGGTGTAAAGCTAACTGAGCTTCTTAAGCTGATACGAGGTGTGAAGGAAGATAAGAGTTAATATGAAAGACAACAAAAATTGGAGAATGCTTCAGGATCGAAAGACGTCTCCTCTTAATATAGCATTAGATACGCCTCGGGATACCTAGAGCCAGATCGTCAGCTCGGAAGATAAACCCACGGGGGCTTGTCAGTTTCAAAAAGGGTCTGGTTAGCTTGGCACCACACCACCAACTAGGTACGGTATGAGGCAGTGTGTTACGCTTGACACCGCCGACTTTTTCAGTCACGAGTTGCACCCGAATTAAAGTTATATAAAGGGTTCTGTGTTTTCGATGATATCTCTTGTCCAAATGTCTCAAATTTGGAGGGCTAATATGGATTATCCCGATCATCAAGGCGAGAGAAGCCGACACTCCAAGCCACGGCGTCGACATCACCACTCCTCCAATAACAAAGACGAGTCACATCGACATCATTCCCATGTGGAACCACGGTATGACCCCGCAATAGATAGCAGCCAACCGTCAAGAGGGTGCACTGAGTTTGAGCAGCTCTACCAGTGAGGCGCATTTAGCTACAGAACTGTCTCACCATCACGTGCCGAAGCGCAGCAAGATAGAGAACGCTTTGGGAAAAGGCGTCAGTACGGGAGCAGAAGTGGCATTTCAGCTTCGCAACGATAGAGGATCTTGGATTGGCGAGAAGGGAATCAAGGTTGTCAGCGCAGCGATAGCATCAGCAGCTATGGACTTTTTCTTGGGCACTGATCCGAAGAAACATCCCTTGACGCATATTGGGGTTACAATGGCTGGAAGAGCTGTTACAGATCGTATTTCTAAAAGGGATTTAAGGTGAAGTTTCACGAAACCATGATAACTTTTGCCTGTTACAGTAAAGCCACTCGTATCGAGTTTGGAAAATCAAGATTTGGAAGATGATTGGCCATGTTCTTTCTACAGTAATTATGCAGAAGCTTATGAACAGAATCCCATCGAATTCGTGTTTGCAGGCTTTCGTACTCGGCACAGCCATGTGGCCTTGGTCAGATGCAGCTGCAATTCTGCAGTCGGCGTTGGTGATCTTCTTCAAACTGTTGCCAGGGCTGACTTAAGATTTAGGCATACCGGTTCCGGCAATAAGCTCAAGTAATTAAAGTTGACTTGGTGTGATCCAGAACGTGGTCTTACCATCCTGTGTGACAAACCTCCGATCCTCCACGATGAGGGGTTCAAGCCAAAGAACTCAAATAAAAGGTACAAGCGCCTGCGTATGAACTAGGAAGAAATACTGTAGGACGTCCTATGAACCTTTGACGTTGCCTAGGACTACTGAGCTGCCCGCCTCCTTGCCTAGATGGCTGCTGATGCCGACCAAAAACATCACTACCAAGCTTTAGCAAAATGAAACGCAATGGCTCTCAATAACGAGACGCATTACAGCGAGAATATCGACTTAGAAGCGCAGATTGTGGCTGCCAATGCCTCGGCTGAGTATAATGGCGATACTCGGTCAAACAGCCGTTGGTGGT
This sequence comes from Fusarium sublunatum, assembly GCA_013623665.1. Taxonomy (NCBI): domain Eukaryota; kingdom Fungi; phylum Ascomycota; class Sordariomycetes; order Hypocreales; family Nectriaceae; genus Fusarium; species Fusarium sublunatum. The sequence continues at coordinate 65,206 of JABFFF010000001.1, forward strand.
TCCTCTCAACAGCGTTTCCTATGATTGCAGGCACCCTGGGTCCCGTTGCTTCAGCGTTTAGTCTCTGCTCTCTGGTTGGACCATGGCGTCAGCACTTGGTTCCTGGTGGTGATATTCAGAGTGCCCCTTCAGTTCCTGATCCGCCATGGTATGTCTTGACATGGCAATACTCAGTTACAATAGTAATAATGCTCGATATAGGCTGTTGATAGTCGAGGCCATCCAGCTTTTGGTCGGCATCCTTGCCAACCTCTTTCTTCTTCTAAACATGGGGAGACGAGTACGATTCAGTCTGGCCTTGCCAATCACCATAGTTGGATGGTATTATACAAAGACACCATAATATATTATCGATTGCTAACATTCCAATATTAGGTACGCCTCTGCTCTTTGCCGTGCGTCCCTGAGTGCCACCGTCGCAAGGCCCCTCAAAGATGTTAACGTTGCCCAAGAGGAGCTTATATGGTCCCAGGCATTTTACTATGGCATGTGGGCAGCCATCCTCTATTTCGTCGATGCTACTTTCTTGAGCATCACCTTTTGGGGTGCTTTAACTGGGCACTACGAAAAAGATTTTGTACTGACCAAAAGTCAACGCACACTAATGCTGCAGACGATTTTGCTCCTGATATACTTTTTTCTCGGTGCCTACATCTTTTCCGTGATTGAATCCTGGCACTACCTCGATGCTGTATACTGGACCGTTGTTACCATCTTTACTGTTGGCTTTGGCGACTATTATCCCACGACTGGGCTCGGAAAAGGACTTTTGATCCCTTTTGCCCTTGGCGGTATTATCACTCTAGGATTAGTTATCAGCTCAGTGAGAACTCTAGTCCTTGAGCACGGACGACAATGCATCGCTGCCAGAATGGATGATAGAAAGCGGCGCAAGATTATCCGGAAAGTCCTACGGCGCAGCGACGACAAGGCCCTTGAACCTATTCGCGGAGACTCTACAGCACCTCAGATGAAGCCAAACACAGTCCTAGAAACCGAGTTTGAACGCCGGAAGCGGGAATTTGCCCTTATGCGCAAGATTCAGGCCAAATCGTTAAGGCATAGGAGATGGGTAGCTATGGCTATTTCTGCCTTATCATGGCTCATCCTATGGCTAGTAGGTGCTGTCGTTTTTGAGAAGGCTGAGAAACGCTATCAAGGCTGGTCATACTTTGACGCAGTCTATTTCTGCTTCGAGGCTTGGACCACCATTGGATACGGTGATCTAGCCCCGGTTTCCAACGCGGGCCGATCATTCTATGTTTTTTGGTCCCTCTTAGCCTTACCAACCATGACGGTTCTTATATCATATGCTAGCGATACTGTCATTAGGATCATCCAAGACGGTACCATTCTTCTAGGGAATATGACAATTCTGCCCAACTCCGGGGGGTTTATCGGGAATTTCAAACACTTGTTAAGCAAGATTACTTTCGGCAAAGTATTCCCCAGACATCTAGACTCTGCATCCCCGACGACAACGACATCACCGAACGATGAGCCAGCTGAGAAGATGACAAAAATCCACGAAAGGCTTATAGAGGGGGCTTCACGAGTCAACAGGGGACGAGATACTCCTGGAGAATCGACATCCACCTCTATAAGTCGCTATAATGTCCGTCACGGGCTTCCGATTGACACTGATTTCCATCTCCTACTTTCCTCCGAGATTCGGTCTGTTGCCAGCCATCTCAAAGAACCCAAACCACATCGCTACACCTTCGATGAATGGGCCTGGTATCTTGGACTTATTGGCGAAGATGAACACTGCTCAGACACACACTGCAGAGTAAGTACAGTGGAGAATCATCAAGAAATAAACAATGGAGATCCAAACAGAGACCCCAAATGGTCTTGGGTCGGGCATTATAGCCCTTTGATGTTTGATCAAGGGGAGAGTGAGTGGATTCTGGGCAGGCTGATGGATAGGCTTCAAGAGTCGCTACTAGCAGAGAGAATAGGGCAGTTGGAAGGTCATCTAAGCGTGGCAGAGACCGAAGTAAGGGAGTAGTCGGCAGGCAATTATGCACCATTATCAGCAACCCCGCACTCTTTAATCCGCAGCGATTTCTACCAAGTCACCCATGTCACCACATATCCAGATCTGTTTGCAATCTTCACGCCTTAGTTGCCAAAGAACACAGCAATATGATTGACAAAGATTCCAAGTATTTTTGTTTGAGCGGCGATATCCCTGTTGGTGGTCCAAGCACTTGGCACGTTATCGATTGGGACCAGAGACGGGTAGTTTCAGTAACTATGGACGAGAAGCAGGATGACGAGAGTCTTGCTATTGAACATTTCAGCCGCCATAGCGACCAACTATCCCCCAGAATCTACAGGATCTATCTATCGCATACTGGCGAGATCATCTCGACGTATACCGATTCAAAAAGCGATCCGACCTGCTGCATACACTATCCATCCCTTGACGACGCTCTTCTCCCGGAGGGAGTTCAGACAATACGGCGAGACGAACTTGAGGAACTCGATAGACTTGGTCCTGACGCGGACCTTGTTGCATATACTTCATGCGGAGGGATATCTGCTAAAAAGGTGAAATCTAGGTGCCCGTCTTGGATTGTCTCGTCCTGTGATCAAGCTGACTCTTAACCAGGTCGTCTTCAAATACTACTTCTTGTGGCAGTATGCACCGAGGTCCTGGAAGGAGATGAGTCTGTGGATGCGTCTTCCACACCACCCAAATATTGTTCCGTTTGACTGCGTCGTCGTTGACGAGCTCGAGGGTCGCGCGGTTGGATTCACCAGCTGCTACGTGCCTGGCGGTAATCTAGAGGAGAACAGGTCGCGCGTTTTCAAACTGAAGTGGCTCCAGCAGCTCATAAAGGTTGTAGATGACTTGAACCTCGAACATGGCATCTCGCACGAAGATATTGCCCCTCGAAACCTCCTGGTTGACGAGTCGACAGACTCTGTTATGCTCTGACTTCAATTTTTCATTCCGCATCAATTGACCTTCACCTCGAGAAGGAGAGGGAGAGGAGTACCTTGAGGACCGTAACGATATCAAGGGTGTTATATTCACTACCTACGAGATTATTACTCAAGATAATAATGTCCGTAGTATGCCCCACGAAGATGAGAATCTCGACAACCTCGAGTCAAAGTGGATAAAGCATCCGGAGGTGAGGTTAGACCATCCAGTTGCCTCATATCAGCTTATGTTGCAAGAATGGCAAAAGCAAAGGGAAAGAAACCTTCATCCCATGAACTCAGGCAGTGGTTCAAGGAACTTTGACTGGCCGTCCATGCCAAAGCCACCGCAGAAGACCATCTGTCTGAAAAACGTACATGGAGAGCCACCCTACTTCACAGTAGACAACTTTTATGAGAGACGGCAGGATGTGCAGGATAGGGGTGATAAGGTCTTAAACTGGGAACGGCCGCCACAGAGACTTATAGATAACGGGACTCACGTCCTCTCTAGCGGTGAGATAATCAACTGCTAGAAATCGAGAATCCTATCGTGCCGTCTAGCATGCTCAAGGAATATATATGGAAACCTTTCTTGGTTCCTTTATGCTTATGTAATGACCCAGATGTGATGAAGGAACGTGATGTTTCTGCTATCAGAGCGAGCTCACAGATCAGGCGTTGGTCCATGTATACACGAAATCTGCTTACAATAGAATAAGTCTTGCGAATTATTGTTCTTTCACCGAGCCCGCATTCACCGCAGAGCCATTCGAATATGAGATGTTGGAGTCGACCTCGTGCACTTGCGTATTTCTGAAACAGGCCTCCTCAAGACTGGGCTCAGAGATGACAGCCTCGCCGCTTATCAGAGCAACAAGTTCTCGTTGATTTTCTGTCCCGATATTCGAGTTGACTGCGGAATCTGAATTGCGCAGCCTTTCCAGTCACCCGTGTGCACATGGCGTTAAAGTAGCCAGAAATACTTTAGGAAGTCTCCCGATAGCTTTTACTTTTGACATGGTCTCTTTTTCAGCGTTCAAATTAGCTTCAACCAACTTCCTGGCATCTGTTTCAGTATTGACACTGATTTCGCTTTCCATTTGCTTTCTCGTTCATCCTCAGCCTTCCCTTCAGCTTCTAGCTACTTTCTTGAATGGCCTTTTTTTATATTTCTTTATAGTTATCTTACTCATATCCCAGGTGGGATAAATCAAGATATACAGTTTTAAACAAAGTTTTTGCCCACAATAAGATATCATGCCTAATACCTTAAAACACAGTTTCCATGCTCAACTGATGCACATTTAACTTGCATGGTTTCCTACTTCAAGCTTCGCCTCTTCTTCCTTGGCGTCGTCTTTCTCGCTAGGCATGGCAGAGCTTTGGCAAGCACTGATAGCAAGTTTTAAAGAAGAACGAGAGCAAGGGTATCAATGACCCTCGGGCGTCATCTCGTCAATGTCATGGATATATTGATGTAATCTGTCGGACTAATCACTAAGTTCATCATATACCGGACCACCTTCTCCTCAGCCCTCATTGCTAAAAGGCATCTCCGCTTACTTCTTATCAGAAGTAACCACCCCATGCGAAGCAACATCACTCTGGCTTGAGGTGCCCTCCCCTCTTTCTTGGCCATCATCATCAGGGTATTGTATTGAGGGAAGAGCAAAAAGCGCAAGCTGCTCTTGATGTCGACCGACATGGCGTTCATACTCCTTGATCGAGTGAAGAGCCTCTCTACACATAGGACAACAGACTCCATCTTCTATCCTCACTGGCTCCGTGTTGAGGCTTATCAAGGCATCGAGCTGTTTCGTTGGAAAAGCACCCGGGTGCACCTTTGTGGTATGTTCTCTGCACTGAGATACGGTTGGAAAAGTCTCGCCGCATGAGCGCGGACAGACATACACTCTCCAATGATTATGAACTTCGTGCATTATCCATTCATGCCTTGTGGCAAATTCTCTCTCGGCTGCTGTGCAATTCTCTGAAAGACAACCGTAGGGCCGAAGGTCGGCAAACACATGGCGTCTGAATATTGGATATCAGTACTACGCTGGATGAGGACAAATAAGTGACACTCACCTCCATGTGGATGTGCTAGTAGCTATAACCATCATGTGACATAAAGGGCATTCAAAGGGGCCATTCATAGCCTCTTCGGGGAGTGGAGGGATGCGGATCTTTCCATTATCCGCGTTGGAAGATGCAAATGATGTTTGTGTGACTCCCGAATCGGAAACAGCATCTTCATCTAGAGTTGCTTGATTTAAGCGGACCGCTCTATCATGGCCTGATATCGAGTTTGCAGCCGTACTTTCATTCTCTTGTACTGGCACAGCCAAGTCATGTGAGTATTTCAGGCTCTGGCTTTCGCGGTACTTGAAATACTCTCGCCTCTTGGATATTGCCTTTCCCAACCGCTCAGCGAGGGAGGAGTCTATCCTTTCAAACTTTGATTGGACATGCTGAATGTCAAATCGTTCATAATGCGATGTGTCAGTCGAGACAACAGTTGTGAAGCGGTCGTGGGGGGCTGGGTTTCTGATAGCCACGCTTAGCTGTAAAAGACAGTCTACGACATCCGAAACCTCGGAAGTGATTTGGCCCACCTCGGTCGTGGGCTGCTCTTGGCCATTGATGTTCTCGTCCATGGGAAGAATATCCTCAGGTAAGATCTCATTATCTTCAAGATCATCCCATGGTGTCTTTTCTCCCGTCACGATAGCCAAAGCGTCTTCTAGAAGCTCTGTCAGGTCTGCCAGAAGTGCAAGTATCTGGTTCTGCAAGTGAGACGCATCTCGTAGACGGTACTGCAGTGACTTTCGCCCTGCGCTGTGGGCGCCGATGTTTCCAGACCAGATTTTGAAGCGAGAACATTCGTCAGCGATTACTGCCAAGGGAGCCTGATTTCGGGTATCAGAGCTCGTTGGATTCAACGAGTCGAGCTTCTGGAACAAATCGAGACAACTTCGGACTGAGCTCACAATACTGTCCTCTGCCATATTTATGTGATGCAAAAGATTGATAGAAAAAGATCAAAACCATCCGAATGCCACTTGGATGTAAGATTGAAGCCTGATACGCCCAACTTACCGTCTCATTGGAGGCTTTGAAACCTATAAAAAAAAAGCAATGAGCTAAGGAGTAAGCAGCGTCTGCGGCATTTCTACCCCCTGCCATCTGCACCACATGATCAATTCTGACAATTCAAGAATATTACCCCGCTCTTAATTTGAGGGTAGACGCTGCTTCTCTGTTAGCACAGGTCTTATCAGAATCTACGCGATATTCAGAGTCATGTCTGGGTTCGAGATCGTGGGGCTAGTACTGGGGAAAATTCCCCTACTAATCTCAGCACTCGAAAATCACAAAAGCGAGTTACGCTCGTTGCGCATGTACAGAAGTTACGAGAGGAGATTGCAGAGCCTGATTCGCAATTTCCAGACCGAACACGTCAGGCTCCAGAATGTGTGCGAGAAATTACTCTGGGATCTTGTTTCCGCATCCCAGGTCGAGGCCATGATATTGAACCCGCAAGGTGATCTATGGCTCCAGGATGAAGTCCAGAAGAGACTTCGTATCAGGTTATGGAGGTCATGGGACGTCTTTGTGTCGACATTGAGAGACATTCACGCAGCCATTGAGGAGATATACGAAAAGTTTGAACCCGAAGTGAGTTAGCCTCTCTCCTGAGAGCTCGGCACTTGTAACAAAAGGCAGACAACGCGGTCCGAGGGGCCAGCAGTTTCGAAGAGACTTAAACATATGCTCTCTGCATTGAGTCACTCAACCTACGCCGACCTACTAACCACGGTAAAGGACGGTATTTCAAACCTCGAGGCTCTGACTACCATGAGTATTGAGCTGGAACCTAGCAGACGGGCGAGATCTCGCGTTAAGCTTCAAAAAGCCGTACGCAATCTTGCTTCGAGTATTTACCGCGCCGTTTGCTCCAGCCTGAGATGCTCATGCAGGCACCAGGTCACTGTGCGCTTGTCGATGTTCACAGATGGTGTCACTCCCGACGATCTTGAAGAGGTTACCCAGAACTTGCAAGTCCAACTCGCTCTCTCCCTTGACAGGTTGCAGTCCAAAACATATGTCTATACCGGGGTGATAAACCAACAATGGGTTGAGCTCTATATAAAACCAAGTCCACAGTCACAAAAGTCAACTCAAAGCATCAACTCCTCGTCGAAAACATCCAATTCCAAGACAGACGGGAAGAAAGCTGTGAGATTCTCCATGTCTCACTTCACCTCAAAGGCTACCACGACTCATGAACAATTTTCTCCACCCAACTTGCACCAAGGTATAAACTTGTGCGGCCAACTAAACAAGATACGCATAACCCAAGGTTCAGCCTGTTTAGGAATCATCTCCGATCACTCACAAGGAGATATACAAAACTATAAAGTTTACTTTAATGCTCCTTCTCAGCTAGAGGGATATAAAAGGGAAATGGTGTCTTTGTACGAGGTTCTGGAACCTGACAGCCAACATCTTCTGACATATAGTCAGCGGCTCCAACTTGCAGTTCTTGTAGCAACAAGCGTGCTTCAACATTACCGGACTCCGTGGATGCCCAGAATGGTCAACAGCCGGCTAATCCTTTTTACTCAGAATGGAAGTCTCGCCAATTACGAAACGGCTTTCCTCCGAACTGAAGGAGACTCTTCGGAAGCTAGATCAAATACAATTCCAATTATCAAAACCCCTACACTTCTGGCTCTCGGAGTGTTACTCATTGAGCTTATCAAAGGACGGACCATCGATTCCCTCAGAACACCCGACGAAGCATCCGTCGCCAGCGATCCTCTATCAAACTACATGACTGCAAAACGGCTGGTGGATGAACTGTCTCTGACTAGCTTTAATTATGGCAGTGCCGTGCGACGCTGTATTGATGGCGTGTTTCAACGACAAGTCTTCAATTTAGAGAGTGAAGAATGTCGTTATGAATTTTACCGTGGCGTTGTTGCCTTGCTAGAGAAGGATTTGGAGTTCGCAAAGATTATATAGCTTTTCTAGATAGATAATGTCTTGTGGAGTAACCATTTGTACTACATCGTGAACATAGCTCTTCAAAGAACAGGAACAATCAAGCTCTGCGAGACTTTGTTTGAGGATTGTCATATAGCTCTACCATGTTGTACTAAGTGATAAAGCCAGGTGCCTCCTATTGCCTTTCTTGCCTATACTCCTTTAAAGCACAACGCCATGCTGGCATTCAAGAGTTCAATGGTCTGTTGTACAAGCGGAGGCGGTAGATTCTAAGGTTATATGCGACAGTACAAAAATAAGACTGGTGAACATTTTATAAAACTGATACATCTTAGTCTAAGATTCTTGTGTGAGCACCAAGGAAGGCTCAGTAGCTGCTGGCAAGGCCTTTAGTACTTTTGGGCTTGGGGTTGGCATCGGCATTGTTGTCTGTATAGGTGAGGCTAGATCAAGGGCCGAGCAGGTGCTAACAATGGATCGGCATGATGGTGGGATTATGTATAGAGGAAAGAGGATGGCATGTGAGAAGTTTGGATTAGGATATGGTGGTTGAAATATTTTATCCTCCGTAGCTCTACACCTGACAAGTTCTCACTAAGCACCATTATGTCCAACCGAAAGCACCTTGTTATCCCGACGAGGTATGCACTGACATCGCCTACTCTTCATCACTTCACAACTAGTTTGAATGATTTCTATCCATCACACTCCCGGAAAAAACTATCCTCTTACACTGCATGTTTGTTATATCCAGGGTGGCGGGAATGAGACCTGTATGAAAAAGTCAAAGGCAGTAAGGTACTGTAATTAGGTTTCGAAAGACTTGTGAGTTAGAACACGCCGCAGATCAGGATTAATAGGTATCATCAATGGATTTATCCAAGTTGAGGTTACGAAGGGGTTTTAGTGAAGTTTCTAAGTGGTATCCTGTTATTGAGAAGAATTATGAGAGAGGACTAGGCTTGTTAACACTAATCCACATGATCAGCGTCAAGGGAGAAGACATAGCTATGAGATACATGGTGTCATGCAGCGCTTCGACGGCATCTATTCATACTTTGCTCCCTCGATACTATATGCAGTCTATCAGGGGCTCAATGCATGCAACCACTAGGTTGTTCCTTTTGCTTAGCTATCATGCCCTCCAGAAATCATTCCCAAAATCGACCGTCCATACTTTTCCCCAAGAGTCAGTGTTGCAAACCGCCTTATCCAATTCGCATCAGGTTGTCGCGCCGGATCATTGGCTATATGCAGGATATCTGGCGGACACTGACTCTCCATGTGCATTCTGCGCTCTGTGGCCTTATCCGGTCCTTCAGGATGAATAGTTATAAAGCTCTGAAGGACGTTGGCGTCGCTAGGTGTCATGTGGTTAAGGACGTCTTGTAGCAGGGTCTTTGGCAAATAGTAGCCTCTTCCCTGATCACTGAGGCCTTTTTGGGCGATTAGAAGCGTTGATCTGGCGGCTTTTGGATCTGCATCTCCCACGTCCAAACTAGATGTTTTCGTTGGTGAATTTGTTTCGGTCGCGAGAGATTCAAGTTTATTGAGAGCGAGGAAGGCGAGCATTGCGAGGAACCGCGTCAGCATCATGTTGCCGTATTCAAAGCTGTGGCGGAGATAGTGGATGCGCAGGATGGTTTCGAAGTAGCCCCTGTACTTTGATAGGGACTCGCGGAGTTCCCCCTCGTTGAAGGGAATAGACGATGATTTTTTGTGTCCTTCTGGTACTAGGATCTCGTAGAGTTGGACGAGGACGTAGCAGTAATGAAGGCTGTTGTGGCCGTTGGTCAGTGTTTCAGATCCCTGAACCATGTTGTAAGCATGATAGAGTTAGGAGACGTACTGCATTTTAAGCTGCGAGGGAAAGACTATATTTGACGGCGACAAAGACTCTGGCAGTGATTGATACCAGGCTTCTAGCCTAGTAGCAACGTCAATAATTTTCCGTGATCCGTTTTGGCCTGGGGCCTCGTCGGCTTGTTCTTCATCCGTCTCTTGCATGGCCTCGTTGAGAAGAAGAGCAAAGTCAATCTTGGTCTTGAAGGTAAGACCACAGTTAAGTGGCACTAGAACGGAACTCGAGGGATACTTGAGCCAGATCTCGCCATACCAATCGGGATCTCGTACAGGATCGGGTAATGGATTTCTGGGTGGAGTTTTTAACAGTGGCTCCGTCATGAATTGATAGCTCAATGTGCTGCTTTTGTTAGCCAAGCTTGTAAATGGATATTGAAAGGTTTATCACTCACGTCTGCCAATGGAAAAGAGACCAAGCTGTAAGATCATATGATTGGCGTAGTTTCTTATTCATAATATAGGTTGTCGGTTCGAATAAACCCAACTCGTGAGCCATGTTTGTCGCTTGAACTAGGAACGCAGAAGACAAAGGATCCATGTCAAACATATTGACAATAGTATTCAACACCAGGGCAGCCTGTAGAGATGTCAATTTTCTCTGTTGAGATGCCTCTATTATCCACAGTCGTTTAGCTTCGGCAAGAAATTTGTAGCCGAAACTATGAGGGTTCCAGAACTCTGCTGGCTCTGATTGCAAGTTCCGGCATTGCTATGAATAATAAGCATGAGATTCGTAATAGCGTTTATTTTCAACACACTTACGCATCCTACTGCAAGTACGGCATTGACAAGGAGTGAAGAACAAAAGGTGGTGGAACCTGAGACCATGTCGCCGAGGAAATAGTCTTTATGAAAAAATGTGAACCAGTCATATTCTTGAAGGAAATATGATCGTATAAGCATCCTCATAAAATCGTCACTAGCATCGACAGTAGTCCAGTTGGAAGGTACAATATCATCCAACCTCGGGTCAACAATAAACGCTGCGTGATGCGGTCTCAGATACTGCGCTCTGTATCCCAGGTCAGAACCAGATAGGGCCGGAGTAGCGATTGAACTGGCATCATCTCTATCACTCCACTCATGTATCAGAGATCTCATAAACGGGTTCGTTGGGGTCTGCAAGTACGACGGCATGAGTGGCGAATAGATAAACTGATAGCGTGATCTCGTCTCGGGCTCTAGTTGCACTTGAAGAAGAAGATCGGCGCTTGTGAGTTGGCGCATCAAAGTCTCGGCATCAACACCAGATTGGATCCGTCGGACAATCTCCAAGGCTTCAGCCTGCGGTCGGGTCTGGATAGCACGATAGACAACAGCGGCAGGGTGTGATTTTTGGAGGGCGTGAAACCTTTCTCTGTAGTCATCTTCTGGCGCTGGTCTGTACTCGCATTCGATTCTCTTTGCTCGACATTGAGAACATGTCGGTCGGCCACCATTGCACTGAAACATCCAGTTGAGTAAAAAGAGAGAAACTGTGATATTTTGTACTCACTTTGATTTTCCGTTGCCGACAATGTTCACATGCCAAAGATGTAGGGACTCGTCTTCGAACTAAGGGAGCTGACTGATAGGGAGGATGATGACCTTCAGCAGGCGGTGGACGTGCAGCTGGACGTAGTGGTCGTAAGTTGCTTGCTTGTCCTTTTTCTTGTGCTGAAGAAGTCGAGGCATCCGAAATGGTTGGTGTTCTATGGGGTAGCATCTTGACCTAAGTTGGTGTAATCTTAGAGAAAAGTTTATGCAGGTCGGATATTTAAAGCGAGCAACAAGGCTGGGCATACGACAACACCCAAAGACTAAGACAAAGATAAGACAACTAGTGTTTAGATCCTCACTCTTTCATCATGACCTTGTTTAATTGCCTCTAAAAGTGCTTTTTTCGCATGATGTCATGGTGGTTGAAGCATGATGCGCTCACTCATGGAACCCATTGAGATACTGATATGTGACTATTGATTGGCCAGATTGCTCCGGTGTCTCCGTGACTCTTCCTTGGCATATTACTGGGGCAGAATCTTGGGAGAACAAAGCAGAGCAGAAATAATTCAGCCCTGCGGCACTATATCGACTATTTCCTTGAGAACTGACTTTTTAACAGCAGGTTGCACTTGCCAGTAACTTGAAATTGTTATTTTGATGCAATTTACACGAAGTTGTCTTCGAAGTTCATAATTGGATTGTAACAGGATGGAATGCGAGTGGTAGTCGGGTTCCAAAACAGACCAGTCTGGAGCGTTTTATAGCACTATTTTGATTCTATGTACTGTAAAATATTAATACTTAATAATTTCGTCAATTCGATCCAAGGAACATAATTAGTCATTCCCATTTCCACATTTCAAGTAATCCATCCATTCATTAAGTACGATATCTCAAAGAAAGGCCATAGCACCCAATGCAACGCCAGCGACAGCAATCAATGAACCTTCCAAAGGACGAGCCGCATTGACTATAGCGGTTGGGGTTGAAGAGCCCTCTTCAGTCGATTCAGTGTGTGAGGGCAGAACGGAAACTGGAGCAGAAGTAGTAGACGGTTCATGTGTCGAAGTGACTACTGCCTCAGTAGTAGAAGTTGACGCAACCACGATCTGAGTGGTAGAACTCGACTCTTCCTCAGGGTTTCCGGTGGCTTGTACAAAGCAGCTTTCAGTTGCAGTGCAAGGGGCCCCTGATGTCAAATGCGGCTCAGATGAAGAATCCATCTCGTCCTCCGCTTCCGAAGTTGGCTCTGCTTCCGCCGTAGTCTCGGCCTCCACAGGCGCCTCAGCCGTTGTGACAGCCATAGTGGTGAATGGCTTCCAGCATGAGAGGTACCTGGTTCCAGGAGGTGCTTCAGTACCGGTGTATCCATCACACCCAGGGACGTCGTATCGACGAGGACCTGCTCGACCTCCGCCGCAGGGGAGAGGGTCGCAGATCATGCCATCATCAGGGTCAAACCAATGGACGGTTTTGTCCTCGCAAGTGGTGTAGCTGTAGTGTGAAGAACATCCGAATCCCAGAGCTTGCTCAGTAAGCATGAGCAAGGAGAGAGCGGACAGAAGAGTTGGTCTGAGCATCTTGAAGTTGAAATATATAACGAACGAGTGTTGTTTGAGCGAATGACTTGTAACGAGAGGATGAATATCAGTGGCTGACACGACGTTAACTTCGACGCACCGGACCATATTTAAGCGAAATCCCGCCAAGCGGCGCAGCCGTGTAACCGGTGACTCAGTAGGCAGAATGCAACGTGAGATCTTACCGTACCATGCGATGAACTGCTGACTTGTCGCCCTACAGCCCCAAGGGGCTTAAAACGGAGTCGTGTGGGGGATATAATGCATGGGTTTAAGATTACATTCAGGTAGGGTCAGGTTAGTTAAAGCAGGACAATATCTGATTGGCGGTTAAGAAGCTACTGCGCCGTTTATACCGGCCGACTTTCTTACCGAGTGATTTAAACTGAAGGAGGAAACCGCCGAACACAGGAACTTTTCAGAAAGCAGATCAAATTGAGCTTCCCAAGATAGACACAAGTGGTAGATGCATAAGTCTTGTAAGTAGTGGTTGCAGACATCTAAGATAGGAGTCTAAACTTGGAGCCCCGTTGGTGAAATTAAGCTTAAAATAAGATTAATCAATGAGATAAGGGAAACATTCAATCATCAACCTATACTAACATTACCTGGTTCCAATGTATTCTCGTGTTGCCCAATCTCGTATACCTCGATATCGCTGCTTTCCGACTTCAATGCCATGCTTGACTCATCCGGCCTCGTCATCCCCCAACTATCACTAGACTCCTAGGCTTCTTTCTGGATTTAGACCATGCTAGGCTTTCCTGCCAAGTGGCATTCACGCTGTCTGTAGCTACAAAGCAGCTGGCCAGGCTGTCTCTGTACCGAGGGACCATAGAGTAGCGCAGACAGGGGCTATCTAAAGCGTGGAATAAATCCGGTACTTCTACCTTGGTTGACGCCGGAAGCCGAATATTGCCTTGTACGAGTTCAGTTCAGTAATCTCGATGTTGATTGCGGAATCCAAAGAAGTCCTGGTCGCCGATGGAGTGGCTGCGATGCTTGATGCTGGAGCGCAATAAGAAGAGCAGAAATCTAGGTCTATTAGTAATGGCGAAAGCGTCGTGATTCTACGCCCTTTGTATTCGACACAGACGAGCGTGGTATCCGCATTACTTTCTCAGTCGGGTTCAATATTGAACGTTACATTGCAAGGAGTTATCCATCGTGTTGGGGTCGATGAGCTCTAAGTCAAAAACCTCTCTCGATGTTCCTGATGTGACCAGTGCGTCGTTGTCGTCAACGTCAAGAAGGGTGAATTTTTAGATACGTCGAGGCGACGCGCATTTACCCATCAGGCTATTGATGAACAAAGCTCTTTTACTAATAATGCCCATATAGCCCCGTCTTATTCCTTGCTCAGGATCATCACCATGTCTATTACCGTCGCCTTTATCGTTAGATAAAAGCTAGGCGGGGAACTATCTGCAACAAGTCAAGATGACAATTGTTCACTCTACCCTTGACCGCATCTTGTTCGTCTTCAGGGTAAAGTCGCGGACAGTGCAGTTCCGATACCGGCCGGATGATCTATCTTCCGGCGGGGTGGCTTGTCGTCTCGACTCATATTGCGACGAGGGGCACTAAGATTGAATTTTCCAAGCAACAACGCAAAACATCATGGCCAACGATTCGACGCATACGGAGTCACAAGTGTACCTCTCCACAAGAGGTGGTGACTATGGTGTAGGCTCACTCAACACACAGTTCGCCATTGACTGTCCGCTGATCTATCAAAGCTCTCCTTCGAGACCGTTGTCCTAAAGGGCCTGGCCGCCGATGGCGGTCTTTTCCTCCCCCACGAGATTCCCGCTGCGACAGAATGGGTGCGTACAAAGAAGGCGATGAAAAGAACCCCGGCGATTATGGGCGCGCGTACGAGTCAACGACTGACGAATGCATCAGCAAAGCTGGAAAGATCTCTCCTACCAGGAGCTCGCTTTCCAGATCTTTAGCCTATACATCTCCCGCAGCGAAATCCCCGCCGAAGACCTCCAGGGCATCATCAACCGAAGTTACTCGACGTTCCGCGCCGAAGAGGTTACACCGCTTGTGCAACTGAAGGACAACCTGCACCTCCTCGAGCTGTTCCACGGCCCTAGTTACTCCTTCAAGGACTGCGCGCTGCAGTTCCTGGGCAACCTGTTCGAATACCTTCTCGCGCGAAAGAACGAGGGTAAGGAGGGCAAGGACCGACATCACTTGACTGTTGTTGGCGCGACAAGTGGTGATGTGAGTTATTGTGGATCTGTATATCCGAGGTATTCTGACAACTGTATAGACCGGTTCCGCAGCCATCCATGGCCTTAGGGGCAAGAAGGATGTGTCGGTCACCATTCTGCACCCCAAGGGTCGTGTCAGCCCCATCCAGGAGTTGCAAATGACCACTTGCACCGACGCCAACGTCCACAACCTCGCCGTCACTGGCACCTTTGACGATTGCCAAGTAGGTGTAGCCTATCACATGACAAGACACAAATGCTAATGCGGCATTAGGATATCGTCAAGGCCCTCTTTGGCGACCCCGAGACCAACGCCTCCCTGAAGCTCGGTGCCGTCAACTCCATCAACTTCTCCCGAATCCTCGCCCAGATCGTCTACTACTTCTACTCATACTTCAGCCTGGTCAAGAAGTCGCCCAACTTCAAGGTTGGCGACAAGGTCCGCTTTGTGGTGCCCACTGGAAACTTTGGTGATATCCTGGCTGGATATTTTGCGACTCGCATGGGTCTTCCCGTCGACAAGCTTGTTATCGCGACTAACGAGAACGATATCCTTGATCGATTCTGGAAGACTGGCAAATACGAGAAGCAGCCCGCCAAGGGCCCTGAGGCCGAGGGTGGCCTGGAGGTTGATGGAGTCAAGGCTCATGAGGATGGCGTGAAGGAAACATACAGCCCTGCCATGGATATCCTGGTGTCCAGCAACTTTGAGCGTCTTCTCTGGTTCCTGGCGTATGAGTTTGCTGCTACTGTCGGTATGGATGTTGAGTTCAACAGGAAACAGGCCGGCCAGGAGGTCGCTTCTTGGCTCAAGGACCTCAAGGTCAAGGGAGGTTTCGGTCCCGTCTACGTCGACGTCCTGAACAGCGCCCGCAAGACCTTTGAAAGCGAGCGAGTCAGCGATCCCCAGACTCTCGAGACCATCAAGGATTTCTACGAGCAGGTCGGATACATCCTCGACCCTCACTCCTCCGTCGGTATCACTGCCGCTCTTCGATCCGCCCAGCGTGCTGAGGCCAACATCCCCCACATCTCACTCTCCACAGCCCACCCCGCCAAGTTCGCTGGCGCCGTCGAGCTTGCCCTCAAGGACGAGAAGGACTTCAATTTTGAGGAGAAGGTCTTGCCTGAGGAGTTCAAGGGTCTTGACAAGCTCCCTAAGCGTGTTTCTGAGTGCAGCAATGACTGGAAGGCTGTGAGGGAGTTGGTTAAGGAGCAGGTCGACAAGGAGCTTAGCGGACTGCGCTAAGATGGTGTGAGTGGAAAAGGTGTTATTTCTGGGTTCGGAGCATTTGTGTTTAGAGGTTCATAAAAATCAACCAAAAGAGACGTATTTAGAGATATTTTCCGCCAATCGAAGGCAATAAGTGGTAAACACCCGGTACAAGGAGAAGGCACTGAAGCTGACTGCGCATCCCGCCTTGGACAAGGATATATTCCAGCAGTCAGTGAGTATGTAGACTTCGCTCTTATCACCAGTCGACACACTTTTTATTTGTTTATAACAAGTGGCCCATATCGTTAGTTGTTCCTGATGTAAGTGAGACTTTATGTACGCTCACTAATAGGTACGGTCCTATAGCAAAATCCTGAACCATTCCAAACTCTACCTTAAAAGAAAGTGCACTTGGGACCTGTAGTTGAGATTTTAGTATCAAGATATATGGTGTCATTATACAGCCGTATATGCTTGCCAGCGATTAATACGACTTGCAAGTAGAGTTGGACCTGTACCTTTCACTGATCAGATTTTTGAGATGGTAAAGTATAAATAAATTTCACAGGCAGAGAGTCTGTATACCCATCGACGCAAGCCCTCCCATGGTTTAGAGTAGAGACCTTATTCCTTTTTTTCACAACTACTTTCTCTTTGTGCACTTCAAGGATATGTGCAAGAGTTGAAATACTGTCATAGACACTTCGGGTACCACGCTGTTAAGCTGTTCATTCTTATTGAGTTTTTAACACCCCTGTTGTCTTTAAATTTAACTATCTGTTCTCCGCTATTTTGCGCCCAAAATGGGGTTTTGACATTTAGAAACCATCTTTCTAAACTTTTAACACTACATTAGCATCAGTTATCCTTGCGACTAACTGAAGTGCCGATAAAAGTTACTTTAACAGACGCAAACCCCAGCAATGAAAGCCATTAGAATAACATTAAAGTGGATTCCACGGCGAGCCTTCTTACCTTGCAGTAGCAGCAAGGATCTTAGCCCTCCCTACCGACTTGAGGATAACCAGCAAATGCAGCCGTGAAGACAACAGTAAGCCCAAGTCGAGCGCTGGTTGTGCCAAGAGCATCTAGTGCAGAAGTGGAACGAACTCGTAGAGTTGACGACACTACATCGGCGATAAAGTTACTGGCGGTGTCGAGCTTCCGTCGGTTGCAAGACGCGATACTAACCTTCCTATCGATTATATATTTCTGTTAGAAGCTTGGGCCGATGGTTCTGTAGAATACGAGAGACATGCCATGCTTGACCTAATGGGTGAAAAGGCCGTGTTCTGTATGAGCCGGCTGTAGAGACACGTGCTCGCTGGTGTCGTTACTACTCCAAGTGAATATCGCATCGCCTTTGAGGAAAGATTTGTCACCGTGAAGATAGTATAGCCACTGTTGTAAGGTATGAAGTTGAGAGGTTGGCGGTTAGGAGATGGCTTTGACTTGGGTCACTGAAAGGTCAGTTAGGGTCTTAGTCAACTTATATCATATTTCAGGTTATGGCTTGGGTAGGGATCTGTATTGGGGGATTATCGGGAGTTTTTAGTGCCATAGAGATCTTTTTTTTTGGCTGATTAAATAGTGCTTATTGTAAATCGGCGTTAGGTTTAACTTCACTCGCAATTTCTGTGCTATTAACTGAAATTGAGGATGCTACAGGCACCGATATCAATGAACATGTTCCAGTACGAATACTTGAGGCCCGGATTCTGGCTACATACAGTCATGGCGTCGATAAGAATAGATAATAGTATTTATAGAGGCTTTGACTACGTTATATCCTCGTCCCTTCTCAACGACACAAGCTAGCTATCACTTGAGCGAGGCAATGATTTATTTCTGATCACCTTCAATTAATCAATGTCGATACAGAAGAATGGAATTCTTACTCCGCAGTTCTTGCAAGAGCAGTTCTGGCCGCAAGAGCAAGAGCTAGGTCCGCTGCAGCCGCAAGTTGATCCACAGTTGCAACTCATTTTGATTGAATGTAAAGTCGTGGATATCTTGTAGTTGGATTATAAGTTGATGATGAGTGAGTTGTTGAGTTGTCGATTTGTAAAATGAACTCGGCATCTTTAGAGGCTTATATAGCCTAGAACCCCGCGTCTATATCGGGAATAGTGCGGCAGTGAGTTCATGACGGCTCTATCATGACGAATTCATGATCTTAATTTAAAGTAGGTATGTTCTTCGGCCCGTTGCCAGGATGCTCTGGATATAGATTTGTACGTTACCTGCCAGTACTACCCAAACTATGGTCAGCTGGTAACTTGACTCAATCATATGACCGTGTGACGATCGAAAACGTCATACAAGATAGCTTCACGGCGGAAAAACAGAAACTTGGTCACACTCATGCCGACCAACCGGTCTATTATCAATGAGTACATCATCATCTGGCACAACAGGTTCGCCATAGAATAATATATCTAGATTCTATGCAAGCCAATACAGGCGGACTCTTGAGATCAAATAACCCCGGTACAGCGGCACTCGGTGCACCAGATGATGCAAGACATCACTTCTCATGGCCACCACGCCTAGGCTATTTAGTTCCGCCAGCAGCCTTATTCTTCCTTCGCCGTCTGAGCAGGCTGTAGTATCACGTGTTAGCTTACAAGTCGTACTCGGAATTTGCAATAACTCAGAAGAAACAGGCAACGGCAATGCCTATAATCAACGAACCACAGCCGACGCTGACGCCAATAATGACTTTGTTGCGCCCGCCTCCATCATCATCATCATCAGCAGCAGCAGCAGCATCATACGACTCACTGGTAGACCGCTTCCACTTGGACTAGCCTCAAGAACCAAGCTTCGGTCCAGAGGCTCTTCTAGCCTTTTCGGAGTTGACCCATCAAAGACTTGCAGAATGTGTCCCTGGACAGTGATCAGGGCGGCAGCAAAGACCATTTGCTTGCATACTGATTCGTGGAGCAGGTGGCTTGCATAGAATGGATGACAGTAAATTGTTCTTCTCTCTATCCGTGATTGTCAGGACGAGGTTAACGGGAATAACATTGTCGGCCAGGATACCAGGTTCTGAATGACGGGACAAACTTTGGTCTTTGATTTGAATCGAAGAAGGGTTGGAAGATAGGCTATGAGAAAAGGAAGCATTTCGAAATGATATTTCTTCGTTATTGCTAGGGTAGCCTGAGCTATGAAGCGTAATGAGCTAACTGAGTACAAGGCTACCTGTTGACTCTCTGAATAGGGAACTTGTGATTTTATAGTTTCTCAGCAATATCACTTACCTCATCTTACTTGGAATCCCTCCATTGGTAAGCGTACTTCCCACACCTGCCACGTTGTGATTCTCAGCACAGGATGTGAGGCTCAAGGGTCAGTGAGTGCGGGTTATCAGGTAACATAACCTGCAGGCCACCAAACTAGGTTCTTCTTGCCAACATGTTGGGACGAAGGGAGGTGCAAATGAGAATTTGACGATAGCTACACAATGTCCCATCCAATCCAAATTATTTGGCCCCAGCCTACCTTTCAGCTTGGCAACAGAGTGGGTATGTCTCAGCAGACTGCGAAGCCTGCTTTTGATATGCGACCCTGAGCCAACAGACCCAATCCTAGCCAAAGAAAGGTGGTATTTAACCGCTGCAGTAAGCCGTGGCGTTCTTGCTGGTCTGACAAAAAATTCATCGCATCCATTCTGCGACAATATGATTCAGGTAGCTGGATGTTTGCCGCTCTGCTTTCGACATAGATCAGAGACTTCAGCGAGTATCTGAAAAGGAAAGTGAGCTATAAGGTGGTGTTTGCTCATGATTAAAATACCTTGCCTTCTACAGCCCGGGAAGATGACCAGGCTCCGCAGTTACGTGATTGATGTGATGTCCAAACGTCCATGCGCTATCCGTGTAACAGTAGAGAGCTGAGAACCCTACAGACCACTAGCAAACCTCGGTTGGCCGCACCATATCTATCTATAGGTATTGGTGTCACATCAGCCGCACCCCTGCTCTTAAGCTTTCTGCCCCCCTGCCCGAGCAACGACGAGGCTGCGGAAAGACATAACTTTTGGCTCGAGAACTTCTCAAGTCACTTTTCTCGACAAGACCCTCTCACATCAGGGACAACTATTCATCATGGAATTTTGATGGTCTCGTCTGCTATTCGCATTGTTGATACTCACTTTGGGGGCCTTTATCGGAATTATACACGGTTTCAGGCCTCTATCAACCGTCATCAAACGATTTCCTGGCGATGCCAATAGTTTTGTTACCAGAGACAAGGCTGCAGGCTGCAACGCAAGTGACCCCGAAAGTTGGGGCTACAACGCCTGTAGTCTTCTCATCCGTTGCATTCTTGACGACCTTGACGAACTGGACAAGAACGACATTAGCATTGGTACAACAATTCTCGGGCTCCTGCCTAGCATCATGGTCATTGCGGCCGCGCAGCCTGAGGAAATTATACAGCTGGCTCTCGTTTCACCTCTAAGGGCTGTAGCAGTCGCTTCGTTCAGCGTCGGCATATCTCCGAGTCTTTTCAAGAGGTTGAGTCCCTTGAACTACGCAGTAGGCGATGCTGTGGAGAATACCTGGTTCATCCCTTTGGCTCGTCTAACAAAAAGTCGGTCTTGGAAACATGTCATGGGCAAAATCCTGACTGACGTTGTCATGCTGGGAATGATGAGCATTATGCTTTGGCAGAACTGGAACATCAACTCAGCTGTTCTAGTCCAATGGCTTTGTGAATCACCACTCATGATTTTCACATGGCCTCTCATGAATATGGTATGGGTTGCTGTCGCCGTCCTGCTCCTCTACGCCATGGCCGAGGACATATCCTGTGAGCATGCTACACGGGACGATATCGAGTATTCTTGGTGGGAGGTACTCCTTTTGCCTTACACATTGGATGTCGAACGCCAGTACTCATGGCAGCTCAGATGGACGCCGGTATTGCCCAAATATTGCCACGGTCTTAGCGGGTTCAAAAGGCCAGTGCTTCGGTATTCGGCAACGGCTGGTCATATCGTGACGACGAGCAGCTTGAAGTGCGCCATTCGCATCATCGTGAAAATGCCTGACGACTCAGCAATACTCAATTGGCGGACGTACTTCTTCATCGTGGAGGTCTGTGCTATCGCCATATACTTTTATGCGTCGTTTGTTCTTTTGAGTGTCGTTTTTATTGGGGCCGTCGGCAGTGTGAGGTTTTCTGCTCTGATGGCTGGACTATACACTGGCGTGCGGCTGATGGAATCTATGTTTTAGAATCCATATATCAAGTTAAAAAATAGTTAGCGAAGCTTATTCGGAATGTATTTACCCTCCAACTCGGAGTTTCTTCCATCTTGAACCCGACAAACCGGCAACCCAAGGCGGAGGCTCATGGCCCCACTTCTCCCGCGCGGTTGCCGTCGCCGGTTGTTTTCGGCTCCGTGTCTCTCGGCAAGAGACCGAGACAATTTGTTGTCACAAACGCCGTGACAACATCTAGTCACATAGGCAGCTAAGTGCTCAATGCACCCACTCAAAGTGAACTGCCATTTTAATATGATCTAAGCGTTTTAAGGTAATAACGCAAGTTATGTGGAAGGTACATTGTTCATTGCTTTATGTTTAGCTTTTACTTGGTGATTCCGTAGTAACATACTCAAGGAGGCCAAGCCGCCAATAGATAGAACACATGTAACATTGAGATGTGCTGGGATGATATATAGGTGTTCAAATACAGGAAGACGGGATATCATTCAAATATATTGCCCAGGCTCTGTATCATTATCACGTTTCTTGCTCGTCAAGCGACTGCAATCTCGGCTGCAAATCCTCAAAATTTGACTTGCCCTCCTCGTCGGGGTATGCCCTGAATACCTCCCGCCTCATGATCCGTCGCGGTGCTCTCCGACCGGTAAATAGTTCAAATTGAGCAAATCCTTGCTCAGGTAGCATGTCAAGGCCGTCCATGCTGACCCATCCTCGGTGCGACTCGCGCCTGAACTGGGCCAAGAATGGTGTTTCTAATGTTTTATATCCCAGATCAATGGCAATGCCACCAGTACGACTCCCCAGCCATGCATTAGGCAGCGTGAGCTCAGGAGCAGGGACGTTTCCAATGCGATGGGTTGGAATACACGAGACCACCACCGTAGGTAGACGAAATTCTGCGGGCCAAGGATCCCCCAGAGACTTGACGATATGGAAACGAGAGTTCTCGCTACCGGAACTAAGGACGTCGAAGTCCTTCCTCTGCAGAAGTTGCATGAAATGTGATACCAACTTCTGAGCATTTTCGGGTGTCCGGTTATAGATGACGATGTTCTTGATGCCCACTTGAAGCATAGCATAGACCGTAGCCCTGGCCATGCCACCTGCGCCAATGACAAGACCACAGCTGCTAGACACGACGGCATTGGCAGGAGAAAGTCCACGACGAATGCACGCGCGAATGCCAATCCAGTCAGTGTTTTCTCCATAAAGCGCCTTTATCGGTCCCGACCGGTTGACGCTATCAAAAAAGGCTGCTCCAGTTGGGATAGACCCGTCTTTGTTTAGAGAGCGGATGGGGATAAGGGTATTCACAGCACCAATCGCTCTGGCGTGGTTGCTTAGTGAATGCGTCAAGGTGATGATCTCAACCTTGAATGGGAGGCCAATTGAGCCGCCTCCAAATTCCGGATCCTCAATCAGATGTTTGATGCCCCGGAGAGACGAGCAAGACACTGGCTCGTATGTATGGGGGAACCCGCATGCCTTCAATGCTGACTTGTGCATTGCGGGCGACAGGCTGTAGCTCACGTTGGCGCCGAAGACGTAAAGCTTCATCTGCTCATAGATATAAGATGCGAACAAAGCCTTCGTTGCACCTTGGGCAGTAATAGTTGGTGTTATTGGCGGCTTGGGGTTTACCCTCTCCAGAGAATCCGGCCGCACGACGGTAAGAATTTGATTGAAAGTCTGGGAATTGCGGCCCAAGGGCCCAGAGTTGTAGGCAATTAGAGGTATCTTTGACCCTGGTAGAGAGGCGACCGATATTCTCAAGTGATTGATGTGGAAATTGTCCTCAACCGAAGTGGCTGGCCGGATTAACCTTGCTATATGACAACCCAGATTATTTGCCTTTTTGTACCATGACATCCACATCGGAGAGTCCCATGGTGGAGGATCTGTCACAATAAAACAATTCCCGATGATCTTTGTCCTTTTTCGGATCGACAAGATGCGAGAGATATGCGAGTCTTCAAGACGGAGGTCGACCGTCATCATCTCCGGCGCGAGCCTTACAATATGGTGAATGAGGTCGAGATAAACACGCAAAACGTCGTCGCTTGCGGTATGAGGAAGAAAGAGGTGCAGGATTATGGACAGTATCGTGCTTCTTCTAACAACTCCCATGCCTTTTGTGATATCGGCGAGCAGTTTCGCACTGGCTTTGGGTGTGAGAGTACCTTGTTCTGCATGGTCGGCCAAGTCATGTACGACGATCTGAACAACGTCTGCTCCAGTGACATGTTCCTCAACATCTACACGATCATCCAGGACGTCCGATAGGGGGATAGAGGTTGCATAAGTGAATTTGCGCTCCTCGGCTGAGATCCTCGAAAGTGGGAATGCTGAGTCCATAAAGGGTATTGTGCCAGCTGGGTAGACAAGGGACAGAAACTTGAGAAAGTGTCTCTCGACGTGCTTCAAGGTCAAATATGGAGCGGGCGACCGTTGCGTCGAGGACATTCGAGTGAGGGATGACTTGACTGCTTTTTCGGAGACATTGAAGAACTCAAAGTTGGTACAGGTCCTGAAGATGGCATTGCTGACGTCGAGAAGATTCCGAATCTTGGCATTATCGAGGAACTTGAGGTGGTTCTGGATGGCATCGGCGTCGCGAACGACATGAATGACAGGGTTGGTGGCCGCAAATTCTCGCAACAGGCTTTGCACACGACTCTCCATCCAGGAACAGACAAGGATACAGCCAGTGGCATGTCGCTCCAAGGCGTTTTGCAAGACCTTGGCCTGCTGTTTGTAGCATTCTGCAGATCCATGCTCAGCCTTGTAAGCGGCACTAGAAAGGGCCGTGGTTCTCTGAAAGGCAGGTTCAAGGTCAATCACTTTGCGACCCATGGCCGAGGATGCCATGACAGCTAGCGTGGACTTTCCAGCGCCACGCATACCAACAAGAACCATTGATGCATCTGGACTGAACTCAGGGACCTGGCCTGTGAGGGGAGGGAAGGTTGGTGAAGGTGTACGAGTGAGGCCATCGTGCTGTTCTGTATGAGACGGAGGCGGTATAGATTGGGAGGTGGCTCGGGAGTTGGCTTGAGTGGTGGAACTGGATTGAGCTGCATCATTTAATTTGAGTGATTCTGCGTGTGATGTTGAAGAGTCGAGATTATTTCGTATCATTCCACGACCGTAGTGGGTGTTTGGTCGCAATAGGATATCCTCTTGGCCGAGCATGGCCCCGAGGGACCTCTTGACGCCTGCCATGTCTTGCTGTTTGGGCTGCGCTCACCGATGAGGGGTCAAGTAGCGGCCATGGTATTGCGATTTGTCGCGGATTGTACTTTACGTGAGTCTTGCCTGAGAGTCGTTGAGGAGCGGGATGAAGATGGAGGAGTGATCGGGGGAATCCCCCACCAAACAATCTGGGGGAAGGTCGCGATGATTGGCCGGCAAAGTGTTTATCCGCTCCACCTTGGTAGACAACCATGACATCGGCGCTCAGAATGTGAGAGAGGCTAAACTCTCATTTCCAACCAATTCAGAGTCAGACAGTCTAGAGCCCCCGGGTTCTCGTTCTCCCCGCATCATTGTTGCGTTGCACACCCAGCAATAGGGCCATGAGAGATTTGGTTGGCGATGTCACTTGAACCGCAATTCTGAGCTTCATTGACATGGGACTCGCATCATACTAACAAACACCCATTCCGATCACTTCTTTTCCTAGTCATGCTCCTGGGGCCCTCCCGGCACAGGTAGCTTATTCACTCCTTGGTGCTTCATACTCAAGCAATGCCGCCAAGAAAGCGCGAACACGATGCGGACAACAGCAGCGCTCCCCCGAGTACAGCTCCCGCCAAACGACAACGAGTCTCTCTCGCCTGCGATTCATGTCGTGCCGCCAGAGAGAAGTGTGATGGTGCCCGTCCTCACTGTGGAACATGCACCGCGCAGAACCGGCCATGCTCATACACCCCTGCGTCGCGTAAGAGAGGCGTGCAGACGGGCTACCTACGAACCATTGAGCTCTCCCTCGCTTGGCTCTTTGAACAGGTTCCTGGCTGTGAAGGAGCTCTGCATAACTTGCTTACGCAGAACAACGGAGCAGAAGGAACCCGTATTCTTGCGACAAAGGACAAAGCTAACCATCGCCTTCATCGACGATGGACCAAGAGTCGCGTCCACAAAGACATCGGCAGACTGCTTTCTGATGGCAAGACTCTCCAAAACGACACATCCGCAGACGATTCAGGAACCGAAGACAGTAGCCCGACCGGTATCAACCATTTCGACGCCAAATCATCTCCTGGCATCGCGATTCAAGGCTCCAATCTATCGCAGACGAATGTACCAGTACCATCTTCCAACTTCATCGATCTGGACAAGTCAAAGTCACCTGCCAAGCTGACCCTTCCTCCTCACTGGAAACGACTCGTCGACATCTACATATCATATACTCACAGCTGGCTTCCAATAGTTGAGCCAGAAACGATCACAAGCACCGCCTTGACATATCCGCCAGGAGGCCTTATTCTCGAAACAAGCCAGTCGCCAGCTCTTCATGCCCAGCTCTGGGCTGTTTTTGCCGTATCTGCCTTTCAGGATGCAGCATCTTCAGAGCCGCCGCACCACACTGGATTTTCCCCCAGCGAAATCTACTCTATCGCTAAACGACTCATACCCGTTGACGACGAAACTCTCGAATCGCCCCATATCTGTTCACTTCTCCTTCAGTCACTAATTCTTCTAGGCCAGAAGAAAACCATGTCAGCATGGTTACTCATCGGGCGAGCCTCGCGTCTCGCTCTGCACAATCAAGCAACAACCTCTCACATGTACCCTGTTAAACAAGGCGGCGACGCGTCTCTTGACAACAATGAAATTAGGATTCTCACAGCAAGTTTCATCCTGGATTCTTTGACTTCTCTTTGCCTCGGCCAGTTGCAAGTAACGTCGGGCATACGACATAATATTCCCAGCGTGACGATGGGCGAGATTGTTAACGCAAACGAGACTTGGGCCTCGGTGTCAGGATTTGGAAAGACCCTTGACGACATGGATGAACCAACGCCTGATTGCGCATCACCTTTCCCGACATTCCAGCAACTCTTTGCCTTCTGTAGAGTTTGGGGCGCCAGCATGGATACACGACTGAATAATAGCCACGCTCCCACACGAATTTCCCCCGAAGATCTTATCAAAAGTCTCGACGCTCGTTTTTCGTTTTGCAATTCGCTCATATTCGGGGGCTCAACGCCCAGAGTCCCGTCGGCATACCTCCTCCAAGGCATGTTCTTGGCAATCACCTTGGACTTAGTCCCTGGTCATCGGCCATCCCTCCTGTCCAACTTGATCGAGGTTGTTGAATCGTGTCTGGGAAATTTCGGCCCTGGTGGAACACCTCCTATCATGGCTACGTTGATGGAAATAGTGCAGCAGCATGGGCATGACAGCCGCATGCATGACCACGATAAGTTGAAGTGGGATATGACCATGAAAGCGCTCACGGATGCTTGGAAGCCCAAAGTTCAAGGGCCAGACGCGCCTAAAAACCAAGAGAACACCATGAGCTCGGTGGATCCCAAACGCCGCCCAGTGGTCGACCCATCATTCATGGATGAGCTATCAGCCGCCTCTCATCCCTCCCAGCACACCGACCACACAGCCCCCATCACTTCTGGAGAACTAGAAGACGAGCTTAGCCGGATGCAACAGAGACAGAAGCAGCAACAAATCTTGTCATACGAACGCCAACAATACCAAGGCACTACAGATCGTAGCCCTGCTACCTCGCACTCTCTATACACTCTTACACCTAATCTGAACTTCCATACCCTTCCCATGGATGGTCAAATGGGGCCTCTATTACAAAACCCAAGCCTTCAGGGTCAACTGCTAGACTACGATGCTATTCTGGAAGAAATTGGATCCATTGACTGCGCTGACGGCATTGAGGTGGATCCGCAGTTCATGACTAACTTGGGCTTTGCGCCGGGATGTGATTTGGGTGAGATGTTTCAAGGCGACTTTGGCTCATGAGTTAATGCACTTTAATCAAACCATTTCCTGGACTTCGCGTGTACACGCGTGAATAACTACATCATTCTCGATTCTGGCGAGGGTGCGGTCAACTGAGAGACCGCATGAATACCGCAATAGCGGTCACGCGTTACATGGCTAAAGCTGGGTACAGCAACAACATCCTTTTCAACCTCGGGAGATCAAATGTCTCGCGTTATGGTGGTTCAGCCTCGTAAACCCACCCAATCAACCTCCGACGCAAGCCGAAATCACCGTCTGACTGGAGAACACAGGGGTCAAACTGAGGGTTGAACATTCATCCACCTGAGTTGAATTACGGAAGAAGGTTAGATCCGCAGCCACTGTGTAATGCGTTGCGCATTGACGCGGAGACACCTGAGCTGGCCAAGTCGAGATGTGCCACCATGGATAAGACTTTATCCCCCAAGTCAACTAACACACTCTTTCCACAACGCATTGCTCATCAGTCTCCCGCATAGCTCTGGTTCCAGAATCAAGTGATGACAATCTGGAAGTCTATGTTTCGACGGATGCGAATTCATCCCCCACAGATCCAACCCCGCAAACCCCAGACTTGATCTCTAAGTCTGGAGAAGCAATTATTCGGCTTTTGCTTGCGATTCACATGGCTGTGAAGCACACTAGTTTTTACTAGGGGAATATGGGTCACGCTGCAATCTGCACCGATATAAAACTTTGCCTCCCCCACTGGCTTGATTACTCTTTAACACTTGAGTTCATCCACAACCTTCTTTTTCAACATCATACCAATTGCTGGACAGCATCCAACCAGCCAACTCGAGCTTAAACTTGGAAAGCCGTCAGCATGGGAATCTTGACGCTCAAGGAAGACCGGCCTACGCCGAAGGCCGTCTACAACTGGCGAGTCTATACCTGCGCGGCCATTGCATCAATGGCTGCGTGTACGATTGGCTATGATTCTGCCTTTATCGGCACAACCCTGGCTCTACCCTCTTTTGTTCAGGAGTTCAACTTTGAAAGCTACGACCCCAATAGCCTGGCCCTGGTTAAACAGAACATTGTCTCTGTCTATCAGGCCGGCGCTTTCTTCGGTTCTCTATTCGCCTATGTCAGCAGTTACTATCTCGGCCGACGATGGTCTCTCATCCTCTTCTCGCTGGTTTTCATGATCGGTGCCGGCATGATGCTGGGCGCTAACGGTGCTCGTGGCCTCGGTCTGATTATCGGTGGACGCGTCCTAGCCGGCATTGGCGTTGGTGGATGTTCAAACATGACGCCAATCTACATCTCTGAGTTATCGCCACCCGCCATTCGAGGTCGTCTTGTTGGTCTTTACGAGCTCGGCTGGCAAAGCGGCGGCCTTGTTGGCTTCTGGATCAACTACGGAATTAACCAGCACATGCCCTATGCTCCTGGTCAGAACGAGAATGCGTGGCTTATCCCCTTTGCCGTCCAGTTGATCCCTGCTGGCTTACTGCTTGTCGGTGCTGTCTTTATTCCCGAGTCCCCTCGATGGTTGTTCTCCAAGGGCAAGCGTGACAAGGCTATTGAGAACTTGTGTTGGATGCGAAACCTTGACCGAAATGACATGTACATCGTTGAGGAGATCAACTTTATCGATTCGGACATTGAGCGATACCACAACGACGTCGGAGCTGGTTTCTGGAAGCCATTTGCTGCTCTCAAGAATCGCAAGGTTCAGTGGCGTTTCCTCCTTGGTGCTCTTCTTTTTGTCTTCCAGAATGGTAAGCAAACTCTCTTCTGTGTATCTTTCAATGACTAACATCTCGTGTCACAGGCTCTGGTATCAACGCCATCAACTACTACAGCCCCACCGTCTTCAAGAGCATCGGCATCACCGGCACAAACACCAGCTTCCTGACCACCGGTATTTTCGGTGTTGTCAAGACGGTCCTTACCTTTGTGTGGCTTATGTTTCTCATTGACCACATGGGTCGCCGACTTCTTCTCATGGTCGGTGCCGCCGGTGGCGCATTCTGCATGTACTTTATCGGCGCATACATCAAGATCGCCAACACTGAAGCCAAACTGGCCAGCGGCGAAGATGTTTCGCTCTCTTCCGGCGGTATCGCTGCCGTCTTCTTCTTCTACCTCTACACCGCCTTCTACACGCCTTCATGGAACGGCACACCCTGGGTTCTCAACTCGGAGATGTTTGACCAGAACACACGATCCCTGGGCCAGGCCAACGCCGCGGCCAACAACTGGTTCTGGAACTTTATCATTGCGCGCTTCACTGAGCAGATGTTCAACGCCTGGGGTTTCGGCGTGTACATATTCTTTGCGTCGCTGATGGTTCTCTCTATCTTCTTTGTCTTCTTCTGCATTCCTGAGACAAAGGGTGTTCCCCTTGAGGCCATGGACAAATTGTTCGAGACCAAGCCTATTTGGAGGGCTAACAAGGCTGTTATGGAGGACTTGCGGCTGCAGGATGAGGAGTTTAGGCATAATGTCGATGGCGTGGATTTGCGGGATGAGAAGGCTAGCTCTGAGTTGGTTGAGTCCAAAACACCTTGAGAAGCGCCGAATATATCTAACGAGGACTTCTTTTCATAGCCCTTGAGTATTATGATTCTTTTATACATACATGTTCTATTCTCATGACCCGCTCCGTTCATTCTGCTTGTCACTATACTGGGTTTGTGTGATGTTTGAACCAGTGCCAGTTTTGTACAAATATTTTAATATTTATTATTATATATTATTTATATTTATAAAACTTATTAAGAATTTTCTATTTACCTTGAATAAAAGAAAACATAAATTTATAATCTTAAATTAATTACTTTAAAAATACAATATTAAAAAAAAAAAAAGAATATAATAATTTACACATTCTATAGATAATATTGATATTAATTAGTTAGTTCTTAACCTTGTAGCTTTTATAATAGTTTTCAAGACAAAAGCTTACTGACCATCTATTTTCTATCCGCCCCTGGTGGCTGGTTCAGTTCACTGAGCTTAGTTATTATAAGTGATGCCATTAATCGCGACTTGAAAACGTAAGCTAGTGCTTTTTAGCAGTTTAATGCTTGAAAAGAGGCTTCGCTTGTCTATGGATGTACAATGCCATTGAACTCTTTCGCCAACCATAGCCTCAATCATCTAGTTAAGTCTATCTCATCCCATTCGAGAAGCTTTCTTATCTTCGTATACTTTTCTCATTATTCGTCTGATAGTATCCATAGCATATGTAGAAGTATTTGCTTCAACTGTTGCCACGAGACATTTTACCTGATCAGGCGTCCATACAAGATTGAGTGAAGTTGAGAAGGAAGCGGTCTAGGTAGCATGTAAGTGAAAAGGCTTGGCTGAGTCATGCAAACCTTACTGAGGGATCAAAGTCTGGATTCAGGCCGTTGGGTAATAGCGGGCAGTAGACGATGTAAATCGCTTGGCCCGTGTGCCTTATACCTCGAAACACTCGAGCGTAGTTGTCAATGTTCCGACCTTCAATCTCTGATCCTGCACTCGTGGCATTCCAGTTTCTCTCTGGTTTATGAAACTCTTGCGTCTCGTCGCTTAGCCTTATATCGAAATCTGCTACAAACTGGTGTAAGCGCTGGACGGCTGCCTCTGTCTGGACATCTGTGGAAGCGTCGAAAGCTAGAAACACGTCCACGCCTCGTTCTGGTCGAACTAGAACATGGTTCGGAAGGTTGTTCGACATTCCACTGTCCATCAATCTCATACGGCCTTGTGCCTCCCAGGGTGTTGGCGACTGTGCTGGAGACGTATCCGAGATGGACCTATCGCTGCTGCAAGCCACATTATGATTGATGTCCCCTCGTTCTAAGGGCTTCGATGTAGATAACGGCCGCTCTGAGGTATGTTGTCGTGCTCTGAGAGGCCTTTCAAGTCCGTAAAATGGATTAGGGTCTTGTCCCGCCCTAATCGGATTTCCCCAAAGACCATCCCAGATTGGCATCTGTAGAAACTTGTTGAATCGATGCAGGATACGCTTCGTTATCGTTTCCTTTGGCATAGAGGCCAGGAGAGCAGTGATGTATGCTGTCAAAGGGCCCGCAGGTGCACTTGTACACTGTCCCAGCAGTAGTGAGAATGACTGTTCTGGTCGACGGTCGACTGAGTAGCCAGAGATAAAGGTACGACCCCACGACCATGCAGGAACATATCGATTCAAATCAGGGCTCCCAATTTCTAGAGGTGAGATCTCAAACCATTGAAAGAATCTCTTAGGACGAGCCTTTGTGGCTGTAGAAGCTTCCATGCCTCGCTCTCGAGTGTCTGGTTTTTCATCAACCAGTTTCGCCTTTGCAGGTACAGTCTTTGTCTCAAAGGAGTACCTTGGAACACGCCTCACTGCTGTGAGAAGAGGCATAGGCTCTTTTGCCTCATCAATACCTGAGCGACTCCATATCTTGGACCACTGAAAGGTAGCTCTGCTCAATCTGCCCTTTGGTTCACGAGACAAGAGTTGATACGTTGAGGTCAACGTCGCGTAAAGATCCATAACCCCAAGGCCAACAATGCTTTTCTGGGCTTTGCTCACTAGTGGGCCAACCATAAAGTAAACACCTCTCTTGCTCCGCGCAACTGTGTCCAAGGCACCAATACTGACAGGATGTGTAAGCTCACTTGCCACAGTGAGAAAGTGATCAATGAGCCGCGAGACATCGTGGCGCGCAATGGTGTAGTACGCTGCCAGGGTCCAGCAACTTCCGCTCACGCCTGCAGTCCAAGTAATGCAATCCCATAGTCCAGCCTTCTTAGCCGCTGATATGAAGCCTGCGAAGCCATACATGGACCTGTATCCTCCACCTGAGCCTCCCAGGGCAACGAGTGGGACATCTCTTGGGTCGACTTTCTCGCCTGACGGCAGACCGAGGAAGCAATGTAGTGAGTTCTCACTTTGAGACGAGATTTTCAGTTTTCGCAGCTGAACAAAGTTATGTTCTTCGGGATGTAAGGAAGAGCCGTGTCGAACTTGAGCGTCCCACTGAATCTCAGGATATGCTTTCAAATCTTTCCCGTCCCGCTTTACCAAGGTTTTTAAAGAAGCCAAGTCAACAGCTCTCCTCTGCCATCTTTTGAGGATATCAACTGCT
Organism: Fusarium sublunatum; assembly: GCA_013623665.1. Classification (NCBI taxonomy): domain Eukaryota; kingdom Fungi; phylum Ascomycota; class Sordariomycetes; order Hypocreales; family Nectriaceae; genus Fusarium; species Fusarium sublunatum. The sequence continues at coordinate 97,828 of JABFFF010000001.1, forward strand.
TTTTCCGACAACGACGCGATCGATCCTTGGCCACCTGAAGCAATACCCTTTCTGGTGACACAATGCGGACTCGATCTCGTTGTCAAAACAGTGCCGTTACGAAATCCTGTTCTCGTGTTGGTGAGGTGAAGTCGTGATGTCACCGGTGTTGCTTGAGAAATAGTGACCAAGGCACAGACGCAGTAGATCTTGGCGTATAGATAGGCTGGAGATCTGCGTATCGATTTCAAGATGACCATACTGATATCTGCAGAAATCAGATCTGATATATTGAATAGAGGATAGAGAATATTGTGAATACGACACTTGGCGAGATATTTGTTAGGCATATTAGCCCCTATGCTGATTGGCCAATGGCTGTACATAGCGGCCGCAGCTGGCACGTCGCCACCACGTGGGCGTTAGTTGCTTCCGTAGGGCTTGTTTGCTTGAGCTGTGATCAAGATAACTATAGACCTGCTATATAAAAGTCTTGAACTTCAAATATTAATTCATTATGGAGGTATTAGATAACGAAACATGTTGACAAGAGCAGTAACTGACACCCTTGACTCCTCGAGTCTTCGTGCATGTTTATAAAAAATGGCTTTTTTTATACAGTTTATGTTACCCTTCCATTGAACAAAGGCTTGAAGATCTTTGTTAAACTCAGTCTTTACTGAGTATAATTTCACTGTTATTATTCAGATATATATTAGTACAGGGTAGTGGCTAAGGCGACTCGAAGCCGGGTTCTCGGATATTCGTTGGGACGAAAAAGAATCGTTAAAAATATAAAACGCGAAAGAAAACCGAGCCACTTTCTTAACTGATGAGTGATTAATCGCCAGTACCAAGATTCCCTTCCTCAACACTTTCTACAGGCCGATTGGTTGCTGATTTACCCTCATCATTATGACCGCCTTCGAGTTCTGCCAACGGCCTATCTCATTAGTACCGAGCTGTGGGCTAGTCGCATCACCGTGTCCACGAATCACGATTTCCCTGCACATGCTACGACTGACGTTCCCTACTGGCATGCTCCCAAAACCCTGCAACTGCGTTAGCCCTCGACCGAGGTCTCAGACAAAGAGACTTTTCGAACTTCGTAGAGGGATAGGAGAGGGAGATGGGAGACGTTAAGACGCCCAGGATTACATCGCGTATCAGTTATTTGGGTACTCAAACAGGTGGTACCGGCTTCAAGTCTTTTCAAGACCAGGGCCTAGGTAATTGTTCAAGATTCCAGACTAGAGAAACACCACTCCTTCACAGTTTCACGCACAGTTTCCCTATTATCTTTTTATTGATCTTCCCATGTCCGTTTAAGTACTATTACACGCTGATTCTTCGCTCACATATTCCGTCAAACAAATTATCCGTCTACTCTCCCTTCCCTCTAAGTAGATTCATAAAACACTTTAGTTTCGTTCTTGACTTGAATGCCATATGCCCTTGGGGTGTTAGCACTGCTGTCAGGCCGCTCATTAGCGCAGCTAGTAATAATCGTATTGTGATAGCCGCCATGCTCCGCATAATTGAAGTCGGTGTCGCTGGATGACCCGTCCTCAAGTTCGGCCAGCTGTCGCTGTGAACTGTTATCATTGATCTCTTTTGTCCGAGCAACATTGCTGAGCTTAATGCCTTTGTTGCTGGTTAAACCGCTGATAGGGTTAGGACCAGTTGTGTTGGATTTGGAGCTGAGCATCGAGCCGGTGAAAACCCTGCGGAAGATAGGCCGTATTATAGGGAGACAAGCTTTTGTGGTGAAGTTAGCATCAAAACCAAAAGTGCTATTTAGACCAGGTTCAAAAATCACTCACAAGAGATAATGGCTAAGTAAGCTTCTGTGCCTGCCCAGACAATAACTCCTTTAATGTCCCTTGCCATCTCTGGCGTCTTGGGATCCAGTCTGATTGCCATGACAAGTACGGTAATCGACGCTGCACAAACACTAAGAGAAAGATATAGTCAGTGATGTGCTAATGCAGCATAGCAAGGGAAAAAAAAGAGAGAGATAGAAGTTGACAAAGACATACAAGATACCAAACATAAACATAGCCACGACAGCTATCTTCTGACCCAGTTGAAGCTTGAGATTCTTGACCTGGAATACAGGCAGCGACAGGACAGCAATTTCAAGCAGAAGATGAACCAGAGTCGTGCCAAACATAAACTTGGCAGGGTCGATATTGCACACCGCGTGCTCGATGTTGTGGTTCCAGTAGGCTTCGACTGGTATGCAGTGGAAGATAGTCATGAAGGTTCGGATAGTAAGCCAGATCACAGTGCTTCCCTGGAGGATGTAGATGCCGAGTCGAATATTAGAGACGCTGAACAGACGCCAATACAAGCCGAGGATAGCCAGCTTAGAGAATCCTAGCGACATGGCATATAAGAACTCGGCCATAAAAAGCCCGAACCGAGCGTACTCCTCAACTGTCTCCGCTGGTAGAGGAACGTCCTTCTTTTCATGACCTAGACCCCTCTTAATAGCCCCTGGAGAAATAGTTAGTATATATTTTGCTGACCCGTACGAGGTTCGCGTGAGATTGAGTGATCGTAGCCGTACAGTATAACGTGAAACCGAAGTAGAGAGCAGCCGCAAACTTATTAATAAGACGATTAGTAAACTGAACAATAGACAGAGAAAGTGAGAGAGAGAAAAAAGCCCAGCCATCAAATCATAGCACCACGCAACTCACCCAAGAAATCACAGCAAAATAATCATCCCACCAAAATGCCACATTTGTGATCTTTCGAGATACCAGACGACAGACTAAGAGAAATGTGGCGATAGAAAAGGTGATAAGCATAGAGCTTATCACGCCAGCGTCCGGCGTGTAGCTCATTGCGGCAGTTATTATCGGCTGGTAAACAAAGATGAGACACAATAATGGGGCACAATCATCTACAGGATGATATATCTATAGGTATTTGGTGGAAGACCGCCAAGTTGCGACCTTTGATAGGGGAAGACGAAAGAGACAGGATCTATCATGCCATAAGGAGGAGGGGACGAGGGAAAAGGGATATTACTACTCATATGAAGATGTCTCATGCTGGCACTGCTGAATTAAGGCCTGGGGCCGGAAGACAGGCTAAAGAGGCAACGTGGTACTGAAGATGCAGATCGCAAAGCCGGCTTCTGGAGAACCCTGGATAATCGACACTATTCCATGTACATACGAAGTACTAGGATGATATCCCCGAAGGCTCATGGGTCGGGGAACAGGCTCTCGTAACATATCCTGCACCAGGCCGCCAGGGTAGTGGTTTCACCTCGAGCACAGGAGGACGCATCGGGTCTTTTTTTATATAAGGTTTCGCTTTGGATAGGTCATGTTCAAGGTATGATGCCTGACTATATGCAGCTCATACTCGAGAGGGTCTGGATCAAGTATAGAAGGATGCAACTCGACAGGCTTCCTGTAACAAAAAAGGGTAAATATCTCTTATGCCGGCGATAATAAGACCTAAAGCATTCAGGTTAAACTAAATAGAGCAGCTGAGTAAAGCTAGCGTGGTTCGGCAATTGCTGAACCCCTGAAGACATTTAAAGTTTATTCATGTGGGGGTTTAGCCCGGTCATTATTCATGTCCCTGGCTATATCTTAATCTTAAATAGGCGGCATTGGGGGAAACAAGACATCGGACATGAGATCAATCTGGTATTAATTATTATATACTAAAACACCTACTATATCATATTTAATAGAGAAAAGCTCAAAGGTGCTTATGATCTATGTTTTATATTTATGATAATTTTCTTGAATATTATTGTCTTTGATAAAAGTTACCTGGGTAGGTCGCTCATGTCCGAAGTCTTGTCCCCCCCCTTACTAGGATCTGCTTGAAAATGCCGTTACCTTTCAGTTCAGTTAGGCCCGAACAGGCATCTTTCAGCTAGCGGTGAGATCACTGTTGCAATTGGGTGCTCACTGCCGGGGCATCCAGGAGAGCTTCGCGCCACGGCTGCCATGTCTGAATCATGTACGTAGCAATAATCAAGGTTTAGTCTGCCCGTTATTGCCTAAGAGCATAATGTGGACCGACACTTGCATTGGTTTGTTCATCCTGGAAAAGATCTACTGCTAACAGTACAGGTCAGGTAGTATTGGTATCAGGCGTTATGCTGCTACACTAACGCTGAACGTGCCTTGCAAGAGTTTGCAGATCGTTGGCGTGAACTGGAGACGCCGCAACAGGTCTCTAGACGTTTGAGAGGGTGAAAGAATTGGCACTAAGCGATACAATGTCGAGTCGTGGTCCTACACAATATCTCTCTCACCAGTAATCTAGACTTGAACACGGGCCAACGCTGTGCTGGCCATTGATAATGTCGTGGTTTGGCCAGCAGCGATGTTACACCGAATTGAGCACATGAATCAGTTTCAAAGAGGCTTGTTTCATTCTATTCTAATGGGTGGTAGAGGTCACATTTTATAGGAAGAAGCAACCTACAGGGATTACCCTACTCGGAGAAGTTTGGTTCCGGCCTGCAGTGCCAGTTCCTTGTTGAAACAGCAAGGTAAATTGTCAGCTTGTGACTTTCGCTGACTACGTGTTGTTGTGCTTACTGCTGCTGCTGCTGCTGCTGCTGCTACATGTCAAATCCAACTCTAGTGAACTTTATTGATCAATGGCTTAGCATCGACTTATTTACATAAACCTCCTCGCAAATTTGAACGCACTCTCCTTTATAGACTTTGGCCTCAACTGCTTGATCAGATCATCCAACGGTATAAACTCAACATCCATCATCCCATTCCCTCTCAAACGCTTCTTGTTCAAAATCTTTTGCGTTGTCCAAGCCTCATGTAGAAATGTGCTCTCAGGCTGGGCGATCTCGCCCATGGATGTCATGTCTATCAGATACTGCGCTTGAATCATCTTGTCGATGCCGCCCCTCCAGTTCAGAGAATCATCAAAGGTGCCCTGGCTTAAATGTCTGGAATACGCAGACCTGCTGGGGGATGTGAGTATGACTTGGATTGGCATGCTGGCAAGACTTGTGGTGAAGCTTTGGAACTTGTTGGTGCTGGGGATTGGACGTATCTGTACTGTATACTATGGCTTGTTAGTTAACTGAAGCAAGTCGGAGAGAACGAGTGATTTGAATTTACCTCCATAATCGTCCCGCGAACCATTCTCCCAGCTATCTCATCCGAATCGTAGCGCAGTGGCCCAGGGAGTGGGTTATTATCCAAGTTTGTTATTAGAGAGTCGATGCCTTGTTTTATTCCCATAGACGCAAGCATATCCATAACAACAGCCTCTTTTGTCGAATCCATGCTTATGGGACAGTGTATATGTACGACAACTTGCTTCCAAGCATCCCGCCCGGTGCCTGTCAATTTCTCTTGGGCATCAAGGATAGAATTATGGATCATATCCCATCGCATGATGAAACCACTTGGCCTATCCCACCAGCCGAGATCGAACGACAGCATAAATTTAATCTCCCTATGCTTCGTGAAGAGTGATGGTCTGAGTACGTAGTTCTGAGATGCGAGTTGTTCTGGAGGGCAAGTGACAAAGGTCAATCTCGAATGCGTGAATTCGTCTCGTCCTGGAGGCTGAATATGGGGAACGCGGTTGAGAACATTGTCTGGCACTTGGAGATCAACAACAACATTCCCTCTGTATAACGCTATGTTGTATCCTTTCAATCTTGAAGGTTCTTGCTGTGGACTCTCTTCTGGTTGCTGTGGGGGAGGGGGGGAGTAGCGGGCATAAGGGTATGAGTTGTAATAGTTATATATTGTCAGCTGTGGATCTTCCTGCTCTTTCTGACTGGGAGGAGGTGATTCAGGAGAGTGTGGGTAGGGTCTATAGCCACCAGATACAGGCGAATTTGGTTCATAGGACCCGTAATCCTGACTTGTATAACTCTGGCTTTGAGTTGGATGAGGAGCTGCAACCGGCAGAGGCGAAGGTGATCTATTTTCGACGCTTGGCATGTTGATCGGCAAGTAGTACTGGTTTGGATATGCCTGCAAGATTTGGCTTGCAAGTTCAATTCCACGTGCAGCTGACATGGGCTCTGCAGCCGGAGGGTAGGAAGCTGTTGGGCGCTGCGGGACGTTTGGCCCAGGACCCTTTGGACGAAAAGGAATCTTTCTATATTCAAATGGCTGGCTGTTTGGTAGAGCTTGTCTCGTTCTTTCTTGGTCCTGCAGTGTCATTAACTCCGGCCATCTAGAGACCTCCTTTGGCTTCTGTGGGTAGAGAACCGGCGGAACCCCCGTAGGTGAGCCACCTAGAACCTCCTTGTCATATGGCCAGGCCATGGTGCTGGCTGTATCAAGGCCAGGCGGGCCAGCTGGAATCTTGTCGTATTTCAAGGTCCTGCTATTGGAGGTATCGAGCGCAGGGGGGCCTGCCACAACCTCTTTATCATATTGCCAGGTCTTCTGGCTCGATTCACTGACCCCAGGTGATCCAATGAGGGTCTCCTTATCATATCCCCAGGTTCTGTTGCTTGAGGTATCGATCCCAGGAGGAATCTTATTGACGTATGGTTGTGTCTTGTTATTGGAAGTCTCGAGCCCAGGGGGGCCAGCGGGAACTTCATGCTTTTGCTGGTACGTCCTATCGCTCGAATCACTGAGATCAGGCGGACCACCCTGGGCTTTATCGTCATATTGCGAGGTAATATTGCTGGAATTATCGCCCCCGGACGGCCCAGTTGGGGGTTCCTCATCCTCGTCCTCGTCAATAAACGACAAAGGCCTCGAACTGCTACGATCGCTGTTGTTGGCATCAGCGTCTAGCGTCGCCTCTGTGTAAGTCGCCATATCTTCTAGAAACTTTTGGAGTATGAAATCATTTGGCGCAGCGGCTGTGTCTGGGAGTCGAGCTTGAAGCTGTGCTATTTCTTGGAGAATTTGGGCTGTGTCGTCTTTAATAGCAGCCGTGTCGTTTCGAATCTCTGTTGTATCCGTCTTGATATCTTTTGTCAAAGACAAAGCCAGCATATCCAGAGCTAGCTCCAACGCAGACTTGTGCGCCTCCAAGCTAGACCGTAGCTTCTCCATATCTCCCTGGCCATTGATGGCCCAGGCAGCCTTGCTCTTGAGTCTTCCATCTCCATATTTCGTTATACAAGTCTGAACCTCGACAACGACCGCGCTGCAGTTGGTGACGATACCCGAAACATGATGTTGGATCGTCGGTGGAAACGGCTTCGCCTCGTCATTGGCGTCTTCTTGTATCAGCTCGAGAACAGTCTGTAGGGAATGGAGCTCGCGCGAGACCCTATCGAGATCGCCGCGAGCGTCGCGACATGTCCGTACGAATGTGTTGATAGATAGTGATAGCGACCCGATAGCTTGGATGAGTCCGGCACAACCACTTGCGATAGAGAGAGGGTCCATATTGGCAAAGTTGGGATGCGGGGAAGATGACTCTCGCGCGGCTGAAAATAGTCGAAAGGGATAATTGTACAGCCTTGTGGTGAGTCTAGAATCATGGCTGAGCTAGTGAAGTCTTATTGGTTGTCTTGTTTCAGCTGAAGGACGCCATCCAAGGCAGACTAGACTATTAATAGCCACACACGATAGTTAGAAAGAGCTGACTTGGTTAATTTAGTTATAATCTTCCTCAGTGTTCATCAGCCCCTATCAGCTCTACCTACCCCTTTGGCTAAGTGGCAGCCCAGTGTCCCTCCTGCTCCCATTTCTGGGCCCTTAACCTCTGTTAAACCGAATTATACTTACTAATTAATTATTTAACTAAAAACACTGTGCTTTCTCTAGGTTTTATAGTACGTACATTAGTCTACTCACAGCTAGAATCACGTCATTCCTAGGCTCCGTGTAAGTACCCTGCCACCACTTCGGGACGAATAACCTGAGATGACTGGTAAGTGCAGGTTGAAACTAGTCAGGGATTCCTTAGAATGAGATCTCAGGCGATTTTATCATGATCTGTGTTTTATCGATATCCAAAACCGATTGTAAGCCGCCTCAATGGCTCTGTGTCAAAACGATAGCTGAAATACGTTACGAGCTCAAGAAAGCACTTTACAAATCTGCTAAGATGTATCAATTAGAGATAATTCCGCAGCGGAAATAGTAACTGGGGTCAGTTGAGATTATTTGAAAGATTGCCGTAAAGTTTACATAATCACTATATCAAGGCAAGTTTCGTCATACATGCTTTTAAGACCTGTAGATCCTGAAGAAAATCTCGCGCCTCATATATATCGAAAACTCCGATCCTTCGGTGTAACTTCCTGCCATCTCGCAAATTCCCCGTTTCGCCATTATTCTTTGCTATCTCTACAACAAGTCCTTCATACCTCGTTCCCCGAGAAGACGTCTTATGGCGTAGGACTAACAAGAATGCACGTTCCGTCAAAGAGGAGCAATATTCCAAACAATCGGCGTCAATACGGCCGGTCGATCCTTGCCAAACAGGAGTTCTAGATCCCAATGCAAACCGACAACTCTCCGGTTTGTAATACGATGAGTCTTCATCATCCTGTGGCTCCAGTACATCAAACGGTATCAGTGGAGCTGTGAAACGAAGCTCTTTGTTCGTGAAGTGAGCAAGAATTTTCTCATGCTGGGATGATGGAAATGCTTCCAGGTCCTGCATCCAAGAGCCCCAATCATCAAAGCTCTCTTCCGAAAAGGTGATTCCAACTTTTGATGACGCCCAACACCATGTAGGGAAGTTCTCGTCAACCTCTAGTGAGCTTTGTGGCTCCTTTATCCACCAAAGCAAGTGTTCGAGGCACCGCGGTCGGAATATTCCCGCAAAGTAGTCGACCCCATGGTGCTCTGATAGATAACTCGCAATTCCTTGGATAGCTGTAAGTCTATCACGGGAAAATGATAGATTCATCTGAGCGTAGTGGCTCACCAATTCGATCCAGCCTTTGCCCAAAGCCTCTTCTGCCCCTGAGCGTAGAATCCGACATATGTATTGACTAGCGTCTTCCCTGATATTTAGGCTCAGAAGACAACCATTTTTCATTTGGCCCCCCTTCTTCATCACACTCTTCTCCAAGACTTTCTGAAATTTCCCCTTGAAAGCCTTTCTGGCCCTCCCAGAAGAACCCATGTGAGCACTCCCAGACTAAACCATTGGCAATCCAGTGAAGAATACGAGGTGAAAGGATCCATTCCTGAAGACACCAACCTCGGTCGAATAACAAGCTCCGAAATGTTCGTCTGGCAGCATGAGGCGAAGGTAGAAATAAATCAGGCAATATAAAGCACTCGTTGAAGACATACCTGGCTACTCGTCTCTCAGCCAACATCCCTTCGGAGCTATCCTTTGCATTTGAAGCTGCGATGCAACAAAGAGAATTGTAATAATAAGCCGCCATATGCCCTGACTCCCTCTCCCAGTCGGCAATTGCATCCTCATCTCGCCGATGTGCATCAGCATTCCTCTCCGATTGGATAATGCACACGGCATCGATCCAGAGATATTGGATCTTCATTCGCCGTGTAATCTTGATAGCGTCCCTGATTGTCTTTGGCAAACCTTCATATTTGAATTCGCCAAGCCTTTGAGCCAGATTTTGAGTCGTTGTCCGCGCGGGATCATTGCCTGATCCCCATCGATAGCTCAATGTTACATACGGTGCCTTTTTAGACTTCTCTGGTAGCTCGGTAGTATTGACTAGGCGGACTGTAGGTTCACATTCAGATCCAACGTCTATTAGTCGAGTTGGCAGGCGGTAAGAATCGGATGCATGTGGCAGGAGGCTGGGACAATCTTTGTGCTTTCCTGAACGCGTACAGGCATTAATCCAAGGGTTGATGCTCTCATCGACAAGTGCACCCAAGTCGTTATCCAAAGTCGCCGGTGCAAGTCCTGCACAAAAATATTAGTATGATGTTTCAGAATGTACAATCCTCTGCTATGTAGTACTTTTCACCACTATACTTCCTTGTGATGGCTGAGTTTTTCTCGCACTTTTCATGCGCCAGGCGGTCAATGTACGAGGCAATGCGTCTGTCTTAACGACCCAATACCATGAGCGAACACTATATGCAGGTCTCCAATGTAAAGAATCAGTACTCTTCAATTCGTAACCGTCGTAGACTAGGAGTAAAAAAAGCGCTCGGCATAGCGGGCAGCCAGTCTCACAAGATGCCTCAAGTTCGCCGAATGTCTCGTGATGGTCAAGTGCCCATTCATCAAACGTGTCATGATTTGGAAAACCTTGATGCTCATCTCGATTACAGGATATTGCAGCACACTTTTCGCACAAACTTTGGTCAGGTGTAGAGATATCTCCCTTTCCCGCCGAATCGAGCTGAGACTCGGGTTGTGATTCGAGCATTGGTGGTGAGCTGTGCTATGTTTAGGTCTTACAACGTGATTTTAACTTATACAGAAACACTGGTGTGAGGAGAGGCAATTTCTATGGGTGCTTTGCGCCTAAACGTGCTGATATGTAGGATTCAGGTCAGGCTCTCTACTTACGCTTACTAAACCTTTAGTTGATGCCCAACCTCATTCCCACACAGAAGCCTAATGGTACACAGAAAAGTAACGGGACTGTTATTAAATAAAGACATGCACGATTCTGAATTGGATCAAGCGATTCTTAGGTAAATCTCATGTGAGCCTTATTGATGCCTATGCAAGATAGATCCAGCCAATACATGACATGGTTGATTCTCGGCGCGAACTAGACCTCCAGGACATCCTGTGCCATAGGCCAAGCACATAGAGCTAGTTACATGTAATTCCTACTCTTAAAAAAAAACAGCCTTACTTTATCTTGGGTCCTTGGAGTTGATGAACTTTATCACCCTCATAAAGCACTGCTGTTTATAAACGTGGTTTTACTTTTTCCCTTTATGTTCTTATCTGCGCTGATGCTTTACCTCTGTCCAATTGCGATACGGTGCTTTGTTATGTAGATTTATTCGATTAATCAATGGCTTGCTGCGAAAAGGACGCGGCATCGTTGAGGTTAGAATGCGGTTCGTCAGTGGTAGGTAAGTCGTTACATCATAAATCTGCGGGGAAGGACGATAAATACCAAACCTTCACTTATTCTTCACTTCAATTGATTCCAGTTCAAATTTCATTAATTCACCTCACAGCCAAGTCGTCACGATAGAAAACCTTGGAACAATGCTGTGGCGACTCCCTCTTCTCCTCGCAGAGCAGCAGGTGCTAGGCTCCGATAACATGGGCCTGGATCACATTCGCAAGAAGTACAGCCAACCTGAAATCAATTGAGGCTTCTCACTGACAATAACAGACTCCTTGAAGCTCAGATCATCCCCACTGTGATCGATGACTTCCCGCCTGTTCTGGCACTCCGCGCATCATGGAAGCACGACTCTCTGCCAAGCTAGGCAATACTCTACAGAGAATAGGCTAATCACAGCGGCACGACGAGACGATTTCAGATCCAACATCCTTGAACTCTTCATCTTGTAGATACGGTCTGGAGACTCTTCCACACGAACATGGTAGCCAGCTTCGATTAGAGCCTTGACTGTCTCTGGGGACACTTGATAACTGTTAGCTGTGTAACTTTGGACGAAACGCCGTGGGTTTTACATGGAGAGCGGCGCTCGAGAGGCTTGGTCTCGGACCTCAAATGAATAATCAGAGGTGACATGTTGATTAATTTTATGATGTTGGGAGTCCAGACGTGCGCAGCTAAAGCTGTGAGTTGCAAAATGTGACTTATACCCCCCGGCGGAATAGGGTTGGTCCAGCTGTCATGACGCAGAACTTGCGACTTCGGATTCATATAGCAACAGAACAGTCACTAGAAAGTCTATTCACTTTCATCACTGACGGAACCATGCGCTGAGCCACTCGACTAGACTTGGAGGAGAATATAAAATGCACTATAAGCTACAAACCTTACACCCTATTTTCATGCTGCTATTTACATGAATCCAAGTCATACCGAAAAGCAGGATTATACCTTGGACAATTCAGACTCCAAACCAGGTTACCGCTCACCTGATACGACATTGCCTCTAGATAGCGCTTGGTCTTAGCAGACACTGGCTTCATTGCACTCTGATACTCTTGTACCACTATAAGAAACTCCTGCTCATACTTTCTTATAGTCTGCCTCACAACTTCCTTTGCTGCGGAGATATCCAAGCCCTGCGTGCGCATGACAATCCAGACCGAGTTAATGAGAGTCGTGCCGTCTGCGTCTGCCATTTCTCTATCAAAGGAAAAGTAATCGTTTGTCAGTGCCAGGGCGGCAAAACACGGCCGGATGATGCGTGATAGCTGACCGTCTTCTTCTGGAGTGAGGGTCATGCCCATGCCGAACAACATGATGGCTTCGACAAATCTGATTTCAACATGCTTAGCCTAGCGGCTTGTAAGTATAAGTGTGCGATGGGTCACTTACGGTGCTCCAGTGTCAATCATCCGAAATTCAAGGTAATCTTCAATCGATTCAAACTCGACAGATTTGTCTCTCATTGTTGTTACAATCATTTCTTTCCAGACTTTGGCGATCCTTTTGGTGCACACCTCGTCTGTCGTTATGAGTTGATTCATAATCTTGGCATGAATTCGACGTACTCCAGTCTTTCTGGAATCAGACTGCTTATTCTTCAATCAGTGCAAGTATCCAGGGCGGGTAGGGTAAAGAACTTACTGAAGTTGGCTCGTCTGCTTCAAGAACAGAATCATGTAGAAAGGCATCTTTCTAGTTAGCCAATACATTATAGTATTCAACTCTAGCAACTCACACTCAAGCACATACGCGACCAGTTCAAGTCTGTCTGGTCTGCAAAGCGGCAGAACCACAGCGGAGAAGTTGCCGTTGATATGGTTGCATCCGCCAAACTCGGTCACTGGTCCTACATACTTGGTCCAGTCAGACCTTGCTTGGTGGCATCCGGCGTCAGCAAGATGCTCGAACTTGTGTCTTCGCAGCTTGTAGTCTCTGCATAAGCCGTGGGTGTCGAATTTGGAAATGTCGACTAGTTCCGAGGTCCGACTATAAGGATCCATAATTGATGTAGTCAGAGAAGATGTGTAGCGAATTGAGACCTGTTTATTGTAGCATACTATGGGATTTATATACAGGACTTGCTCATTGACAGGTAGATACGATTTAGGTCAAAGATGAGATTTTCCCTTTCACTTGTCCTAAACCTGATGTGCTATGGAATTCGGCATTAACGCCAATTTTCGTTCGATATGCGTCATTGCCTCATCACTTGGTCTTGACATTGTAAAAACAGCAATATTCTATGGAATGAAGATCGTATATAGTGTCGTTTAGTCTATTGAATGTCTTACTTATGTGGGGGTTAGTCTGGCGATCCGTCTTGAGCCACTGTTGATGCATGCAGAAAATCGATAGAACGAGGCCTTCAAGGAGTTTATGATAATCCAATGACGCACATTCTACCTTAGAATGACTATATCCAAATGATGAATCGTCATTTATGGAATTCCATCGGTTCGATCTCCGTGGGGATGTAACTTGTTAACGTATGCAAGGTAGATCTCCTAGACGATATGCAAAGGTCAATGAGCTCTTATCTTAACCTCTAGCCGAGGCATAAACTCGAAATAAGTTGCGAAGTTTCCTGAGGCTCCCACATCTCATCCTTAATCTCTTGTTCCCTTTGTTTTGCATCCCTATTACCATCATGGCTACTGAAAATCAGACCGAGACGCTCGTGGAAGCACCCCCAACAGACTCCCAGCTGGAATCTTTCGATAGACTTGTGAAAGCATGTCAGGATCGGGATCTTCTCCAACGTCCTAAAGAACTACAAGTAGGTAATATTTGCGATGGCATTAATGATAATGCCACTTTGATGTATATTCCCTCTCCTAGACTATTACCTTGTTAGTTACTTACACCTCTACAGGAGATTTCTTCAAGGGCGGTCCTTTGATGTGGAGGGTGCTCTTGGCCAGTTCATAGAAGCGCTGTCTATTCGTAACAGCATTCAAGCCATCGAAACCTACGACTCCATCACGGTCAATGACTTTGAACAAACACGTAGAATGGTATATCACCAAAACCTTATTACCGTCATGAAGGCCGATTAACTTGACCTAGTATCCTTCCTGGTCCGGTCGTCGAGACAAGCGTGGCCTGCCTATTTGCATGTTTGATATTTCTCAACTCAACTCCGATGCCATGACCAAGTATAACTCGAGTCTAACAGCTACAAAAAGAAGACAACATGCAGTGGTATTTCTTGATTACTTAACCCGGTTTGTCTTACCGCTATGTTCCTCTATGCCAGACTACAAAGCGCGACACCATTCTGTTGCAGGCGCTATATATCTGGTAAACACGTCGAGCTTTACCCTTAAGCAAGCTTGGTCATTGAGGAGCTATGCCCAAGAAATCAGCCACCTTCTGGCTGTCTGCTATCCTGAAGTGGTGGACCGCTGTTATGTACGTGCAGTTACTGTTGGAAGCTAAATATGCACTGACACATATAGGTTCTCAATGCGCCAGCGTATTTTGAAAAGATCTGGGGGTTCCTGTCCAAATGGATTGATCCTAGGACCGCTTCAAAACTTGTCATGGTACCTGCCGAGAACGTGTTGCCCACGTTGACACAATTGATGGAGATTGAAAGTATACCGACTGAATATGGCGGGAGATTTGATAATAAGCCTGGCATGACTCCAAGGCTTGATGAGGGGATTCTCGGGCAGATGAAATGGGATTTGGCGGACAATATATTGCCAAAAGGGCCAATCAAGTGGTTTGAGGATGAAAACGGGACTCGTATGGTATTAGCTACAGGTTCAGAGGGTGGTGAGGCGAGAAGTCAGTTGTTGGCAAGTGGTGTTAAAGGTTAGTTAGTTTGAGATAGTAGATACCTACAAGATCGGACTAAAGTTAGATCTTGACAGGACCTCAGAGTGGATCAGCTGTTATGAGTTTCTGAGTCACTGATTGGCCAATTGACGTGATAAAATAGAGTCTCGATTGTCAGACGTCACAAGAACGAGTGTACATTTGTTGTTAGAGCAACACCAAGTCTGGGGCTCATGGTGACGTACTCGACTTGACTTTTTCGATCAAAATCCTTTATATACGATAATAAATTCCACACTTGAATGCTTTCTCTACTTCATCTCAAACCTACTCATTAAACATAATCAAAATGTCTTCCCTTCGCATCTGCCAACCTCTCCTCCGCCGCACCGTCTATCGCGCACCCATCACCAACACCACCCGTCGCTTCGTCAACACCGAATCAGCACCCACTCTCTACTCAGCCCACGCCAAAGTAGTCGGCGCCCGAAAAGGCCATGTCGAAGGCGAGAACCTCAATGTGCAACTCACCATGGCCAAAGCCCTCGGGGGTCCTGGTGACGCCGGAAAGACGAACCCGGAAGAGCTCTTCGCCGCGGGCTACGGCGCCTGTTTTCAATCAGCCATGAACGCCTGCGCTGCAAAGATGGGCATCACTATGCCTACCAATGTCGAGGACAGTGTTGTTGACACGACGGTGCATTTGGTGGGAGACATGAAGCAGCTCGATATGAGTCTGCGGGTGGACATGACGATCAAGGTCAAGGGTCTTGAAAAGTCGGAACTGGAAAAGGTGGTTAAACAGGCCCAGGAGATCTGTCCTTATTCCAAGGCTACCAAGGGTAATGTGGCGACGAATTATGAGGTTGTTCACTTCGATTAGGCATATATCGAACTATAATTGTATGAGAAATTCAAAATGACTTGATAATGACAAAATTCAATTACATGCCAACTTGTGGTTTAAGGCGAATATTCACAAACCACCATGGTCAGAGATAGCAAAGCATAATTGGGTATATAGCCTTGTCAAATTGAGCCAACTGTATCTGCCATAGGAAGTTTTGTACCGAAGCAATTAACTAACATGGTAAAAATATTAAAATATTATATCAACTATAACGTTCAAGTTCAGATCCCAGAATCGTCCCAGTCCTCGCGAATCAACTGCGCACCCTTCTCTCCAATCATGAAAACAGGACCAACAATGTTGACATCTGGCAGAACTGGAATAATACTGCAGTCAACAACACGCAGACCATCGACGCCGTACACTCTCAGACGCGGATCCACGACACCGCCGTCAGCCTCGGGAAGCATCTGGTTCGTGCCAGAAGCGTGCCAGTTGGGGATTGTGTTGGCCTTGACGTAGTCGAAAATGGCGTCTCCATCGTCATCATCTACGGCAGCACCGGGGCTTACTTCGCCGTTGTTTGGGCCGTAGGTGAATTTCGAAAGAGCTGGATGGGCGAGGATCTTGCGAAGATACTGGAACCCTCTGATGGCGATAGCGCGGTCGGCATCGTTGGTGTAATACTGATTCTCTATGTAAGTAAAGAACCAATTATATGAAATCTTTAACTAGGGGCCCTCACATTGGGGTTGATATCAGGGGCCATGCTCATCATCGTGCCCCTGAGCGTAACATTACCACGAGACAAGGCTACCATGCTACTCACCGTCAACGAGATATACGACTCATTTGACATTGGCGTGTAGTAAGGTGTCGGCCCAGATGGATACCATGTCGATTCAAAGAGGTATTCGATATGAGACTGATCGCCGAGGCCGGCTTCTACAACCGCGCCTGCGCCAATATCAAAGAGTTCCTGTTCGGAAAGTCTTTGAAATCCGTTGGTGATGCCAGAAGGGGCAGTGTATGGCCCAGTTCCGTTGCTGTAAAACTCCTAATAGTGTATTAGCACATACTGTTCTTGTAGTCGGTGGAGAGTACTGACCTCTTGAGCAGCTTCTAGCAAGGTAAAGTCAGATGCCAACTGAGATGAAGAGAACTGAATCTCATCACCAACTCTTGCCATGATGCTAAATACACTGTGATCATTCAAACTTGGAGCTGGTTAGTCAAGTTTAGCACATGGATCCGAGTAGAGGACTTGCTTTTGACCAATGTTTTCGTTGATAACGACTGGCTCAATGGCGAACTTTTCCAATTCGGCGGACGGACCAAAGCCCTATATAGGACTCTGTTAGCATTATGAATACATCGGGGTATAGTATAACGTACCGAAACCATCAGAAGCTGAGGTGACTGAAAAGCGCCCATAGACACAACGACTTCCTTTGTTGCAGACACTTGATGCATTCTACCCGTGGGATGGTCCAGGAACCGGACTCCTGTGACCTTGGGTTTCTCACCCGTCGTATCAGAAAGCAGCTCCTGCACAGGCGCATAGTACAGCACATCGAGGTTCGTCCGGTTGAGAGCCTGTTTCAAGTACCCGTCGTAACTGGAACTGCGCAGCAGGTGTGCGTCAAGAGTAGCAGTGCCTTGCTTAATGCCTGTGCTGTTTCCCGTGTTGTAATCTTTGACAATGGGAATATTGGCGGCTTCGCATGCGTTCATAAAGGCGATGCCTGTTTCTGGGACGTAGCCTTGGTATGCGATCTCGAGGGGTCCATCCCCGTAGGCTTTAGGGTCGTATGTCTTGTAGGTGTCGTCAAAGCCCTTGGATTCATTTTGAGGGTTGAAATGAGTGCCCTGGAATTTCAGCTATGTTCCTATTCGGAAGTTTGAGACATAAATACCTTGATAAATAGTGGATAGACGTCGTCCCAAGACCATCCCGGGTTTCCTCTGCTCTCCCACAGATCGTAGACGGTAGAGGTGCCACGCCCGTAGTAGAAACCGTTGATCATACTGCTTCCGCCTAGTCCCTTTCCGCCTGATTCAGTCAGCTCATTATTCGTTCTGAGGGAAGCATGGTACTGTTACTGACGATGGTAGGTGAGAATTCTGTCATTGAGACCTTGCTGACGCGTTGTGTCGAATCTCCAATCGATGGGCGAACCTAACAATTATCAGCCAAGTAAAGTCACTTCTACTCCCGTCTTTCATACCCGTAATTAGCTGGTTTCCGCCCAGAGGCTTGTAGGCTGCGACGACGTTTGGATCAGGTCCAGCTTCAAGGACAAGGACACGAAATTTGCCAGACTCGCTAAGTCGATTGGCGACAACAAGGCCTGCCGTTCCGCCTACACTCAGCTTGATTAGCATTTGACTTGAGAGACTTTCTTGATGAAGCTCACCTCCAGCAATGATGAAATCGTATTCATCCTCAATCACAGCTCTCTCAATTCCCTTGATGGGACGAGCAAAAGTGCTCTGGACGCCCAGAAGGCCAATGGCCAAGGCGAGTGTAGATCCAAGCATGGTGGGAGTTCAAATATCTCCAACGAGTGAAGCAAACGAGAGAGTGCCAAATAGGGCAGATACAGACAGCAAAAACAGGGACTGAAACCCTCCTCGATCGCAAAAACCTCAGGAAACATCACATCAAGAAAAGAGGGGAGAGCTAAGCCGTGTTTTATAGAAGGATGCACGTCCAATTGAGACATGCAATAACCAAGAATTCCTTACAAAACCAACAAGTGCTTACTTTCAAGGGTGCCTTGGACGTCATTCTGATCTCGATCGACTTTCAAGGCCAGGATAAAGAAACTCTCCGGTATACAAGGGATGGTAATTGGCAGAGCACAACATCTCGCTGACATGTTGGAACTGGAGCTGATTCCCCGCACCACGTTGAACTAAACATTAGTGTAAGCGCGGCTCAGGTCGTTATTTCTTGTTCAATGGGTTAAACCGACGGTAATCAAGAAAACATGGGGAGACAATGACGCGTTGAATCTCAGCTTGGCCTGCGCGTTGGTTATCGCTTGTAGCCTCGCAGCCAATAGGAAAGCACCCCAAGTTAACCATAAAGAAAGGTTCAAGGCGATAGTGCCAAGCTAATGGGAACTAACGTTTTGTGGTTCAAGGTCTGGTGATGGGTGAGCGCTATCAATTGACAACGTTGGCTGTCATTCTCAAGGATGGGTACGACTCAAAGGTTGCTCTAGATGAATTAGAATTCTATGGCAGGCTGCTTACACTTGATATAGACACTAGTAAAACCTCTAAAACTTTGTGTACTGGAAATCAAGTACAATTTCAAGTCAGCCGCCATAAACTAGGTGCCCCAAATATCCATGCAATCTGCCAAGCATCCATCGTCATAAATACTCCGTGATCAGCCTTGGCAGTCTCACCTAAGAAAATGCCCGCGTTGGCTATCCAGTGTCTCGAACCTTGGCGTAACTATGTCGAGCCATGAGTGGGAGCAAGATCAGCTGCAACGAGATAATTTGCTTCTGCACGGAAGAATAAACACTATATACTCCTGTCTACTTGAAGAAATACGTACATTATCTGAACCTAGTTCTAGTCGCCTAAACAACTACTCGCCATTCTCTTCGTCATTCTCTTCGGCAATCTTTTCCTGCTCAGCAGCATATTCAAACGCAGGCATGTTTGGCTTGCACGTCGTGTTAAGCTTGGGTAAGTCTCCATCGGTGAAGTAACTGGCGACAACCTGATCCGTGCAGTTTGAGGGGTGGACATTGAGACCGTGCTAAAATTTCCAATTAGTATAAATAATGAGAACGGCTTCAGCAAGGGAACACATACGCCAACGCCCTCGTGGATAAGTACTCGGCTCTTTCGCAGACGAGCAGAGACCTCCCATGCACCGCTCAGTGGAGTAACGGGGTCATAAATGCCGTTGACGACGAGAACCGGAAAGCTCGTCTTGATGTTTCGAAGTTTGTTAGTGTCGGCTTGCTCTGCAGCTGAGAACTTCCACTGGGCGCAGATGAGACGGTTGGCCAATATGCTGTCAGCGAACGAGCTCTGCGCAAGGTGAGCTTGATAGATTGAGAAGAGGTCATTGGCATCCTTAACACGAAAAGATGAGTCACTGCAAGCGATGCCCATGAGATTCATGCCACCTGCTTTGTTCCAGTAACTTCTGGTCTGTGATTCCGGAGGAGTCAAGACGCCAGTTAAGTTGCCCTTCAAAGCGGTCTCAATTGTAGCAATCGCCTGTTTGTAGCCATTCGGGTTGTTGATGGAACTTAGAATCTTTGCCTTGAGAGCGGCTGCAATAGAATGTTCGGGAGAGCTTCCATTCTTTGGCAAGGGACCACTGACCAACTCTTCAAGTACGTCATCAAAGGCTTGGAAAAGAAGCTCGCCGGTGGTGTTCTTGCCAGCATAGTCGGCTAAGGAGCAAAGCTCGGTTCCAGCTTGGACACACTCATCGAAAAGACGTGCAAGTGCCTTTTCTGTATCCCTGGTACTGGTTATCCAGGTGCTTGTAAGATAGTCATCGGCGAGCAGGTTGCCGTCAAGTAGCATGCGTCCAACACGATCAGGGAACATAGACGCGAATACCTGGCCCAAGACAGTACCGTATGAGGTTCCCCAGTAGTTGAGATTGGGGCCTTGGCCTAGGGCATCTACAATAGAGAGCATATCCCTAGCAGTAAACGGCGTGCCTATGAGGCTTCCGATGTCTTGATGAGCTGCGTAACAAGCATCAGCCAGTTCCCCCGCTTGTTCAAAGACAATGGTATTCAGATCGGCCCAATTATTGGTTTTTGGAAGTGTGTTGAACTCCCGACGATGAAGCTTGTTGGTTGCCGTTGCTTCTGTCTCATTGCAGGTGAATGGGAGGGTTCGACCAGTACCGCTTAAGCCGTGTCAGTCAGTCATAAGCCTCAGCTTCCAGCGACAAATTGAACTTGCCGTGGATCATATCCGATGACATCGTAGTGTCCACCAAGAACGCTGGAAAGACTGCGTTAGCAAGTGTTATGATTGTTGTCTGCGGACCATGACATACTGAACCAACCGCTCCCCTCTCTCGACTATCGCCTCGACTCCAGAACCCCCCGGCCCACCACGGTTGTACAAAACACTGCCCTTGACTGGCTTCTTGGAGGCTTTGGCCTTGATCAAGTCCAACTTGATCGTCTCACCGTCACCATAGTCAGTGTAGTCCAGAGGAACCTCGAGTCTGGCACAATCATATGCGGCTTGAGCCTTGTTCATGATATCGTTGCCAAAGTCAAGCTCGCATTGTGCCCACTCAATAGCTGAGTTATTCGATGAGTTGGCACCGCTGGATTCATCACGATCGACTAAAGAGGCATGCGCATCCTCGGGCAAAGTCAAGGCATGCGCCGAGTGCAGAAATAAGTGACCAAGGATAGTGGTCTGGGGCTTCATGATGATGAGAGATGGTGATGACTTGACTATTCTGAGGAATTGCGCTGCTTGGACAAGCACTTTGGTCTTAAATACACGAATCGAAGCAAACAAGGCCTCGGTTTGCTAACAAGATAGAAGAGCACTGCCCTGATAGTCCGTCTTGTTTGCTGACATATGACGACAGAGCCGCCGGAGCTGCTTGAATTAATTATGAACACATTCCCTTGTAGAACATGGATTGGCTGAGCACTCTATGATTAGCATACGCGTACAGAGTCAGCATTCAGGTATGCGGTGGAAGCTGAAGTTTCGTGTATCTATTCAGCGCTCCATATCGCTTGACTGGGTAGGTGGGCTTACATTCAGATTAGTGAACAAGAATCAGCCTTGTTCGACAATACCTTGGCGCAGTGTACTACACATCTTGTTCTACAAACAGCTTTGGCTAACCAATAAGAGGCTGTGATTCTGTTGATATCAAGCATCATCTAAATCCTTACTGCCGATCCCCGCTGTCAAGGTCTCATTAGCCTCCAGCTGAGCCGCTTAGGAGCGACGTAGTCCCAAAAACAACAAGTTTTACGTCGATCTCGTTAGCCACGATGCCGTTTCCTCGTTTTGACCAAATGGTGCGCCCCTAGAGCATGTCAGCCTCAAAGGTCTCAGAGCTGAAGAATGACGAAGCTAGAAATGCAGCCAATTACACAAGTCAGACCCAAGCGGCGATCCATCTTGGCATCAGTTCATTTCGCAGCGCAACATGCAACCTAAAAGGGTAAGCTTAAACATAGCCCCATCCTTGAATTTTGAACAGTCAGCTAGTCCGTGCCCTCCTATCGCATCCTTTTCCATCTCAATAAGGCCCTTGTAATTCTTTTCCTTACATTTACTACTATCTTTCATAGACCTGTCATAAACTGCTGCAGTCACCATGTCTAACTATCACCACGCCTATCAGCCACCGCCTGGTCATCCGCCTTACTATCAGATGCCCAGCAATCCACCTCCTCCCGGCTACCAACAAGCCATCTACCCGCCTGCGATTAACCAAGGACCACCCAGCTACTACCCACATGTTGGCTTCACAAGACTGCCTGCTAAATTCCACATCTGGAACGTCATGACCAACGGCGGTACCAGCTGTCTAAATCTTGGACCTCAACTCAGAGGCCCTGTCGCCTACTCGGCAAAGATGTTCTCCAGCAGCAGACTCAAGATTAAGGAAGGCCCATACGAGTCACAAAACTTGCCCATCTGCACCGTTGAGAGTCGCAACTTCATTAGTAGCAAGAGCACAATTACCTTTGACGCGTTTCAGGCGAATTTTGTCGAGACTAGCATGTTTAACGAGGGTGCCAGCTGGCCGTTCGATGTCGAGGTCAACGGACGTTCCGAGACCTGGCAATGGAGGAAGAGAAAGGCAGAGAATTCATCCACGCTCAAGAAGATCTTTGCAGGCGAGTCTGGACGCGAGTTTGGAGGATGGGAACTCGCCCCTGGGTCAGGCCAGGGCTGGCCCGCGGCTACGTTTGAACCAAGCGGAGGGAATACTTTCGAGGATAATGCGGCGATCGGCTTCTTTGAGTTTCATGGTCCAGCTGCCGCCGGTCAATTGGGTGATGTTTTCGCAAATGTGAGCATTGCGATTCTGTTGCGCATTATATCTCAGCATTATATCAGCAGAATCGCAGCTCTGGCTGGTTAAAGGCTTATACAAGATAAAACAAGACTACTTATTCTCAAGAAATTATTGTGCTTTATCCCAATTGTTCCATACGATATATAACCACATGTTTTTCTTTTTCGATGGAACGTTCGCTCAGCGTTGTACTAGGTCCTGGTCGCCGTCTGTTTACGCGAAGTCTGTGCTTAAGAAATCACTTGGTTTCGGGCTCTATTGAGGTGTAAAATAAACTAAACGTACTCCTGCGGAATGCAAAAAGATAAGTAAACTGATTGGCAAATGCAAAAAAACGTGGACTCACGGGGAATTGAACCCCGGACCTTTCCCATGCTTGCACTGTCGAAACAATGATGCGAAGGGAAAATCATACCCCTAGACCATAAGCCCTGACGTTAGAGACTTCTGGATAGATTGTATATATATAGCCACATCAACGCTAACCTGCATAACGCCCAGCATCCTATGGTTTGGCAGCTTGTTATTTGTCGTCGGATACATCAAATAGGAAGTGGGAGTCCACCTATACTAATCTCTAAGTTCGTAGCAATACATTATTTCTTCATTTCAAATATTTCGTCCTTTATCTGGCAGGCCACTGTAATCAAACTCACCACTGCCATGTATGTCAACTCAAGAGATACGCCATGCTTTGTCATTAAGATACCTATCTACAATTTCGATAGGGCCTGGCCGAGTTTTATAGCC
The DNA here is from genome assembly GCA_013623665.1 of Fusarium sublunatum. Classification (NCBI taxonomy): domain Eukaryota; kingdom Fungi; phylum Ascomycota; class Sordariomycetes; order Hypocreales; family Nectriaceae; genus Fusarium; species Fusarium sublunatum. The sequence goes on from JABFFF010000001.1 coordinate 121,225, forward strand.
TGCAAAGCGTCTCATTTGTAGACGTTTATGGCGCTGAAATATGTTCATTGAGTTTCTTATTTTTGTGGTTCTTACACATCATGGAGATACCTACTTTTCGTATTTATCCAGAACACCCACCCAAAACTTGAAATTCAGAAAGCCACATGGCCACGTGCTGGTCTATTTATGCATCTGATACGATGTTAACTTATGACATGTTTTTTTGATTTTAACATCCCTGCTCCATTTAGCCTAAAAGAACAAAGCTGCACGGAAGATGAAAACAGAGGATTGGATCTATCCAGCCCTACCTAAAGATATGTGATACAGAACCCATAGGGTATGTTGCGCTCGCATTGGCTAAGCTGCTTCTCCAACTTCTTCGGCTTCGGAAAAGTTTCCGAGTGTAACCCAGCCTGTTAATATAACATGAACCAACGCCCAACGTCCGGCCCAAGATGAAACATTGATACAGATGGCTCATCTAAGCCACTGATGTTGAGTTTATCCCGTTACATATGGACTTTGGCTATAGCCCTGATGAATTCAGCCATAGCTCTCAAGTCTAAATCCTTCGAAACAACCACCTCCATCCGTCCTACACACATATCTCAGAAGTTTCCAGTCGATTGATGGAAATTCTCCCATCGTAAGCGGAAAACCATGAAGCCCCGACGTGCCACAACCCCGCATCTCTATTTGAGTTGGGGTCATGCGTTAGATCTGGCAATATCGGTACATGATCAGCGCTTTAAGCATAACTAGTAAAGCTCATCAATCAGCCGGTCCGCTTAGCCGCTAGATTTGGCCGAACTGACTCCTCGGCTCGATGATCCCAGCGAATCTTGTTACCAAATGCGTCGGCCGCTGGCTTACTCGTATCTACAATGTCACGTCGCGGTGTAACATCAACATGCAGTTAAACCGCTGCCAAGACGTTGTAGGACTTGCTTTTGCGGAGTCTCCACAGACTAGGTTTCCCTGGGGGACTGAGGAATTAGCCTGTATACGGATATATTACCCTACTATGGGATGTTAGACTAGGATCGTGTAGTAGCTGAAACAGAGTATAATACGATCTGCAATACCCCAGCCAACTTGTCAATCTTTTCTCCGGCATCTCTCTCTCCATCTTCAGCATTCGAAACTCCAAGATGGTGAACGTAGGAACAGCAGCCGATCCCATCGTCACTCGCCTCGTCGAGGAGGACAAGACACCATGGTACAAGAAGCGCAACCTGCGCGTCATGTACGTGTGGTTATTTCTCTGCTGCATGGGCGTCGAGATGACTTCCGGGTTTGATTCTCAGCTCATCAATACCTTGCAATTTGCGCAGACCTTTCACCAGTGTAAGATATGACCCAAGCCCATGTATAAAACTATACTAACAAGCCTTCAGTTTTTGGCAACGGACGAACAAACGAGGATGGCGACTACGCCATTGAACCGGGAATGCTCGGCTTTGTCAACTCGAGTTATCAACTTGGTTCTATCTTTGCCGTTCCCATTGCGCCGTGGTTCGCTCAGCGGTTTGGTCGACGATGGTCTATCATGGCAGGTTCTCTCATCATGGTTTTCGGAGCTCTCCTCCAAGGCTTTGCTCAGCACAGTAAGAACAATGCACAAGGGCTCAAAGTATGACTTTTAACAGATTCGAATAGTTGCCATGTACATCATTGCACGTATGATTCTTGGAGCCGGAATCCTGTTCTGCATCATATCAGGCTCTGCCTTGATCGGAGAACTGGGCTATCCGAAGGAGCGAGCCGTCCTGACATCGCTTTTCAACTCTTCCTATTTCATCGGTCAAATCCTAGCTTCGGCTATTGCCCTTGGTACCACCAGCATCAAGAGCAACTGGGCTTGGCGTATCCCCTCTCTGTTGCAGATTGTGCCGTCTCTTCTCCAGATAGTCACTGTCTTGTAAGTATAAATCTTCACATCTCCAGGTTTCCACCAACTCACTGCTCCTAGCCTTCTCCCCGAGTCTCCTCGTTTCCTCGTCTCCAAAGACCGCGACGAAGACGCCGCCAAGATCCTTATCAAGTACCACGCCGAAGACGACGTCGATTCCCAACTCGTCAAGGCGGAGATTGTCCAGATCCGCGAGACCATCCGGACAGAGATGGAAGTCTCCAAGCAGTCCTGGCTAGAACTCTTCCGCACATCTGGCATGCGTCGCCGTGTGCTCGTCACCGTCTTCATCGGCCTCTTCACTCAACTGTCCGGCAACACCTTGCTGAGTTACTACTCTGGTGTTCTTTTCAAGATGATGGGGTACACGAGCGACTATGCCAAGACGCGCATTAACCTCGCCAACGCGTGCTGGGGCTTGCTCAATGGAACCATCATCGCCCTTGTCGTTACGCGGTTTAAGCGTCGAAACATGTACATGCTTTCTGCCACTCTTATGCTGTGCGCTTTCATTGGTATCACTGTCTCGCTCGAAAGAATCCAGGCTGCTCCTGAAGGTACAAAGAATACATCTGCTGGTATCGCTGCGTTGTTCTTCTACTTTGCGTACTCGCCAACCTATAACATTGGAAACAATGCCCTGACGTATAGTAAGTTAGTCAACAGCTACAGATGATACCGGCTAACGAATCACAGCCTACCTTGTTGAACTCTGGCCTTATGCCCAGCGAAGTCGTGGTATCGGAGTCCAGCAAATCTTTGGAAAGCTCGCGGGCTTTTTCTCAACAAACGTCAACTCGATTGCGCTTGATGCCATCAAGTGGCGCTACTTGGCAATCTACTGCGGCTGGATCTTCTTTGAATTCTGCATCGTCTTCCTCTTGTACCCTGAGACAAGCGGCCGTACTCTTGAGGAACTTGCCTTCTGTAAGTCTTCTAACACAGATTTTTCATTAAATTCACTGCTAATCGTCATTTACTACAGTGTTTGAAAGCGATGAGCTCAACGAGAAGACTGTGGCTGCTGTTGAAAAGCAGATCCATTACGGGGACGATGGCAAAGATGATGTGCCACAGACACATGTGCAAACCAGGGAGGTTGTTTGAATAGCCTGAGAGATATAAACAACGATCATAGCTTGTTCTAAATCAGTGAGCTTTATTATGAAGAAAACCCTTGCTGAACCTTATTATTTTGGTCTAGCTATATGGGATATGTGTAAGATGTGTAAAATACCAAATGATTAGAGCGTCTATACTTATTAACATTCTCACAGTTCTGGCGGATATCCTCTTATGTAATTTAGAAGCAGGAAGTTTCAAGTCCAAGTGTTAGAAACATTCGTCCATTCCTTTCTGGAGGGCATATTGAAGTCTTCTAAGGCAAGAGAGACTTTGCTTAAAGCGTAGCCGATTTTATCCATACGGTAACGGTTCAGCAGTATCGTCACAGGGGCGAACCTTCAGTCTAAGGGTAGTTTGCTCCATCTCTCCAAGCATCAAACACAGCCGCCCATTCCTTACCCGAGGACATGTTGAAGTCACCTGAGGCTGGAGTGGCATGCCACCAACAGGTAGGAGCCCGTTGCATTGGGTCTTTCGAGATCTCATACAACGCCAGGGACTTGCATGTACTCCTTTGGGGAATCTCACTACCACGGTCGTCTGCTTCTTGCCTAAAGCGTAACAGATTCCACCCATATGGCAATGGCTCAGCAGTATCATCAGGTCCCTCGTTCCAATCGACCCAGAATTCCAAAGGATCGTAACCGTAAGCATGCTCTCCCTTGTGCTGGAAATGCCATATTTCGGTCTTATACCCATGCCTGGATGAGGCGGGAACTTGCCAATGCCAAATCTGGCCGTTTTCGTCACGTCCCCAGTCCCAGCGCGGAGATTGTTCGACCCTGAGAGCGTTCTCATCCTCTTGTTGATCATAGAAGGTACGCATATCCACATCGGATGGCACGTCCCGATCGTAGTCGTAGAACTTTGGTTCCGCCATTTCTCGATCAACGGCGAACTTCTCGAGTTTTCCAGTTTCCATATCTTTCCAAAGCCCCAACTCTGGATCCCACGTTCTCTGACCTTGGATAATCCATGAGTCATCACTGAGTTCATAGGACCTTTGTTCCGGATCGCTTATCACTTCGTCTGTTCTCGGGTCGTAATAAACTCCGTCAGAGCCAACCCATAACCCTTTACAAGCATGCTTTGTCCTTCTTGCAACAATGTCTTGAACTAGACCAAGCTCATCGCGTCGGTCGTATGTTCTCAGGTCAATGGCTGCTACTTCAGAGTGCTCATACCCTCTTCTCTCCCAGCCGTTGCCACGTGTGTCGCATATGGCGGCTGATGTGCAGTCATTGATGTCGAATATCGCAGCATGCGTGTGTAGCTCTGTATCTCGCTCTTCATGGCTAAAAGGTGGCAGTGTCCGCTGAAGTGGATTCGGCATTCTGTTAATGTAGTCAAGGATGGCTCGTTCGCTAATGTGCTCTTGTCCTGTCTCTTCCAGGTCATCCCCTGATATGACTACGAATCGCTCCAGCTGCAAAGAGTTGAGAGATGCCAATTCATCAAGTGCATACTTTTGAACGTTCGAAGCGGTGATATAAACCTCCCGGAGTGTCTCTGTGTGACGACTGATGAAATTGATCGGTGCTAAAGACGGCAAACTATCTTCAATGCGGACGTCGACGAGCTGCACTTTTCTAAGGCGAGGTAGGGTAGGAATCAGACTCATGAGGTCAAGATTGTATCGATGAGAAGGGTCCGCCACGACCGCCTCCTGACAAAGTTGGAGGCTGGTCAAACTGTGCGCTTTGCCAAGGCAGGCCAGAAAGCCAGCCAAGTCGCCACGTTCGGGCTCACGACCAGCGATGCAGAGATCCAAGTGTTTGAGGTTTGAGAAGGCTGGTGCATCTTCAGTCACAAGACGAGTAAGAGCTGTCTTACTTGCGAAGCCCTCGTCAGCAAACATGAGTCGTGTTATGTTTGGCTTGTTGGGATGGAGTTGGGTGGCCTCTGCAAGCTTCTTGAGGGTGGGGATGAGGAAGGTCGTGAAACCGAAGTTGAAGACGCATTTTAGTTCATCCTTTTGTATCAACCCTTTGGCACTCGCTGCGCTGAAGGGGTAGTCGTCGGACGAGGCCGCTATTACGCGCCGAGGGTCCATGGGTTTGGATACCAGAGTATGTAGGTTTGGCAGATTGTTGATGATGGCATTTTCAAAGGCAACTCGGATATCAAGCAGAGCAGGAAATTTGGCGAAGTCGAATGTTTCTGGATGATCGAGATTAGGATTCGAGTAGGAATACCAAAACAACGACTGCATCTGGGTTGTGATGGTGGTGAAAAACGGGCGATCGTCGTCGGACACGGTATTCCACCAAGACGGAGTATCGAGCGCGGATAAGTCGCCATTCAGTTCTTCCCAAACAAGTACGCGGACATGGCGCCCAAGGCCGTGGTTTGCGACGTTGAAGAAGCTGTCAAAGTCTTGTCGGAGAGAGGAAATGCGGATTCGATGGAAGAGAATGGGCGTTGTTATCTCCAGCAGCTTCCGGCAGCTGAGCCTGGCGGCTTTGAGATCTGCCCTTGATAGAATGTGACATTGTAGGGAGAATATGTCCAAGAGGATCTCAGAAGGAAGATTGACTAGACCCATCGCGTTGATGTTATGTTATGGTCGTTGAGGCTTGTTGTTTGGCGGAAGGTAAGATCACACCAAGCTTTAGGCAGCGAGGCGGGGCTACGTGCGTGCAGTATCAACATATATTCTACCTAGAATCCGGCAGATATGTTAATAACTTTTTTCGAGGTTAAATCTAAAGTTACATAATGTTAAAAAAGCAGTAATATGATTAGTTTATTAATACTCTAGCTATGTTTTATAAAAGTATTTTATATATATTTGATTTTAGTTGACTTTGACAGAAAGGTTATAATTTTATCTGGCAAATGGCAAGACAATGCCCCATCATGTCGAAGAAAATACCTAACTGTATTGTTTACTTCTAGTACGGTTTCTATCTACGTTAAATACATAAGATAATATCTTAAACACACGCTAACCTTACTTCTAAGATAAAAACCTTACGCCGAAGGTCTGCAAGTAGTTTACTCTCTTCCTCGACTGTCAGCTCCCAGAAGGGCTAGGTATTTTGTTTATATATAATGATAGCTTGTTCACTAGCATGTTCTCGCTCTGTCTCTTCCAGATTATCCGCTGCCAACAGGAGTGATATGATGCTAGTTCGGCATGGGTACCATTTCTTTGCAATGAAAGCACTCACGCCGGGCACGCATCAGATTCAACGGTTTAGCAATGCGGTCCAGTCAGAGCAAGTGGACAGAAGAATCACATTTACTTTTATGTTCAATTTATCTTCCTATTGTCCCGGGATAGGTACCTTCGCTTCCCAATGCATTTTTTGGTCTTGTTTTTCCCATCTCGGGACCCTGGGAACCAGCTGATATGTCCTCAGATGACAAACTAGACAAGAAGAAAGTGACAACGCCTCAAACAACATCCCGCATCTTACTTCACATGCCGCTCGCCTTCTCCTCCAGAGTCGAAACTAGAACAGATGGGCCTTCAGAAGCACTAGCAGGCTCCTCCGCAGCACCGTTAGTGTTGGCGTGAGATGCAATTGACTTCAGAATAGGGCTTCCGGGTCTGCTCGTGATGAACTATAGACATGTTAGTGAACCTTGTGATAATAGGGAAAGACAATTGGCGACTCACGTTGCTAGCAGCGCTCAGAAGCGCCATCAGAGAACTCTGAACCACATCCTCATGGATTCCAATACCCCACACAGTCTGCTTGGTGTTTCCAACCTTGCATTCAATGTACGACGCAGCCTTGACACCACGTCCCTCACCAATGGCATGCTCCTTGTAATCATGAACGTCCAGGTCAACGCCAACATCCTTCAGGGCACTCGCCATACTCGAGATCGGACCGTTGCCCCGTCCACGGAGCTTAATCTCCTTGCCGTCGATCGAGACAACACCCTCAAAGACACGCGCAAGGTTCTTGGTATCCTGAGTCTTACCTGGCTCAGGCGGCGCGGGAGATCGTGAGCGATCTGGAGTAATAGAGTAATCGATGAGAGAGAATCGAGGGTTTTCTCGAAGGAAGTAGGTCGTCTCGAAGAGCTCGGTAATTTCCTCGGGCAGAAGCTCGCGGCCTAGTCCATCGGCCTGCTTCTGAACAACACTGGAGAAAGCAACCTGCAGACCGCGGGGGATATCCAGGTGAAGCTTGCGCAGGATGATCCAGGCAGCTCCTCCCTTGCCGCTCTGGGAATTGACACGAATGATAGCCTCGTAAGTACGGCCAACGTCGCTTGGATCCAGTGGTAGATACGGGACTTCCCAATAGTCCTCGGTTGTCGCGCCGTCGCGCCGACGAGCCGCCATTCCCTGTGTGTTTTGATCAGCCATGATACATTCACTATCTCCATTAGTGCCCTTACCTTGGAAATTGCGTCCTGGTGGCTTCCACTGAAAGCACACACCACCAGAGAGCCCGCGTATGGAGCGCGGGGGTGGACAGGGATCTTATTACAGTCCTCAACCACGTCGATAATCTTATGTAGGTCTGAGAAGTCAAGTCCACAGGGCACTCCTTGGGTATACAGGTTCAGGGCCAGGGTAACCAGGTCGACGTTACCGGTGCGCTCGCCGTTTCCGAAGAGACATCCCTCTACACGGTCAGCACCAGCCATCTGAGCAAACTCAGCGGCTGCTGCCGCGGTACCCCTATCGTTGTGGTTGTGCACGCTAACACAGACCGTCTCGCGCTGCTCAATGTTCTTGCAGAAGAATTCGACTTGATCGGCGAACACATTGGGGGTTGCGATCTCGACAGTAGCCGGCAGGTTGACGATCATGGGCGTCTCAACTGTAGGGCCCCAGGCCTCTCTAACAGCGTTGCAGACCTTAACGGCAAACTCGGGGGAGGTATCGGAGAAGCACTCGGGGCTGAACTCGAACTGCCAATTCGTTCCTGATCGGGAGGGGTCATCTTTTGTTAGGGATCTGACGACCTTTGCACAACGGACGGCGAGCTCGAGGGTCTCTTCTTCGGAGTAGTTGAAGACGATTCTTCGGAAACACTCGCTAGTCGCAAGATAGATGTGAATAATTGCGTTCTTGGCACCCTCGACGGCCTCGACAGTTCGCTTGATCAGATCAGGTCGACACGGCGATAGGACCTGGATAGCAACGTCGTCGGGAATCGCGCCGGGAGTCTCGACTAAACGTCTTGTGAAGTCGAAGTCAGTCTGGGACGCGGAGGGGAAGGAAACTTCGATCTCCTTGAAGCCGACATCGCAAAGCATCTTGAAGAAACGCCATTTCTCCTCTCCGTTCTGTTAATCGTCGCAGAATTGTCAGCTAGCTGCGCAAACAAGATCGAAATGGCAGGATGTTTAGAACACTCCGCAAGCGCCGACGAGAAAAACGCACCATTGGGGAGGGATTGCTCTGATTTCCATCACGAAGACTTGTTTCCAGCCATCGAGGGGCCTTCTCAATTGTTTTGGCGGGCCATTGGCGATCGGGGAGGTTAAGAGGAGGGAAGGGTTTGTATTTCTTCCATGGTTCCTTGAGCCTAGATACCGATCGGCAGTGTCAGTCTTGCCGTTTATATACAGGTAATCAGGTGCGAAAAGATGCGATAACAACGTACATGGGCATCTTGAAAGAAATAAAGGGTGAGGGCCAGTTGCGTGATGGTATGGTACTTGTGGTGTTTCGGCAGATGTTGGGCGACAATTGTGGGGTTGCGTGACGCGAGGAACGAGAGCCTTACGGGCAAACAAAAGAATGCAGATTAGACTCCAGGTAATTAATTAATACCTAGCAGAAAAGCTGAGTCACGGTTGTCACCAATCGAGTCAGAGAGTTTGAAGAGTTTTCCAGCTCCGAATGCGGGGTAGTGTCGACAATTGAGAGTGAGTGATGGCGGGGTTTTGATGCCATCGCGGTGACGTATGATTCACCAGAGCGTTTTCGAGTGTGGCTGTTGTGGCTGGTAATCCGACATCGGAAATAAGGAGTCGCTTACCATCGGCGTTGATAGGTGATCCTTGACAAGCCGCTGCCCAAGTTCAGTACATGGAGACTCATATATATCGACCCAGGGCATTTGTCGGATCTTTGCCATGGCTTCATCCCACGAGACAGACCCTTGCTCTTTCATGTCGCTAGCTATCATCCTCATCGAGGTTGTGTAGTCTTGTTCATTGGGCTCACTGATGCTGCAGAGAACAAGGAGCCAAAGGCGGACGGTTTGTAGATCGGGACTGCTGTTCCGGACACGACCAGTATCGAAACTGCTCGATAGCATCTCGAGCAACGTTGAGATACCTGCTTTGGCCGTCCCAGGATAGGAGCGACACCTTCGCTTCACCCGTATGATCCAGATAATGGCACCAAGCCGAAGCGCCTCTGCAACAGTATTCTGAAGCGTCGTAGGCTCCGATGATGTTGTCGGTTGTTGGTCCATCAAGTGGTAAGTAACTAGGTTTACAACAGATCCAATTTGCTCTTCGTCATCCCAAGTGGCATCACCCTTGGTCACCAACTCAACTTGGAGCAGTATAGCGAGCGCGTTCAGGTCACCTATACAGGACATGATCCTTGCGAATCGAACATCTTGTGTGTTTGCGTTGCTGATGACGCTCATCAGTGGAGTGGGCATCATCTCCAAGCCCTGGTGATGGAATACGCTGACGCTGGCCATGGACATGTTGACATATAGCGGGAACAGTGGTCTTGCGTCGTGCAACAATGCTGCCGCAATGTCCACCCTGAGCGAAGGTTTAGTATTGATACAACAAATTCCGCGTTGTAGAGCCACACATACCATGAAATCATGTGCATCAAGTCCCGGTCGGCCTCCAAGGTAGAGATACCACCTCTTGCCGCAATCACCATCCACATGCCCTTTACATGGATCATGGCCTGGTCAAAATCCAGACTTGTAAACTGATATCACATCAATCGCATTCTTAGTAAACGGTTCTCTATAGTTCACAACTTACATTGTAACAAACCATTGCCAGTACCGCGTTGATAACAGCATCAGACGTCGCGACGCTCACATCGGGGCTGGCAAGCCTGGACTCGACGCAATGGATAGTTACGAGGGAGCGGTCCAAAGCCAGAGACCGGAGCTGTCGGGCTGATCTGCAGTATAATGGGATCAGAACATCAGGCGAAGTGAAGATCTGTTGGTAGTGCTGAAGGAAGGCGGAGTTTCTGAACGCGAAGGGGAACCAGAAGGTGTTTGTCGAGTAGGCTTTGTCCTGAGCTTAGCAAGTTCGAATCGACGGAGCACTTGGGTATCCCTACCAGAGCCCATTGCATTCTTTCCGGCGACCATGATCAGAGTGAAGCCATATGCTGAGAACCAATCCTCTCCCCATTGCTTCTCAAAGACGGACAAGGTATATAAGATAGGCTGTGTCGTATAGGGTGCATTGTATGGTACAGCAGTGCTTGGTACCACCGAGTCCTTCGTGGGATCTTGCAAGTTCTCACCATCTCGAGCCGTCGAATCTTGGCCTTTACGAGTGCTCGGTTGTATCTTTGAACTTTCTGCCAGGGACCATACTGAGGTGACGAATTGTAGGTCCTTAGGTGGCTTTCTTCTAGACTTTCGAATGTCTACCATCAGATGGCGACGGACCTTGGAGTCAAGCGACTTGCTGCGGGTGCGACGTGAAGTGGGATTAGAATTGTTATTATCAGCATGCAAGAAGAGGGTGCGTCTATTGCCTGAGTGTTTGCCCATCGTCAGGTGTTGTCAGATACAACTGAACGATAGATATTGGGTTAGAAAACAGAACTAAAATTCGAGTCAAAGGTGTTCGGAAGGCACCAAAACTCGGCTGCTGGCAAGCTATTCGATATTAGCTTAGAATACAAATTATCATCATATTGTCAATCGACAATAGGCATGCTAGAGTGGCCCTTGGGTAGCAGTTCTTCAACCAAGATGAGCCACTGAGCTTTCCTCAGCGAGACGCCTTAGATAAGGTGATTTCAAATCTAGGGCGTAAGCAGAGGATCGATAATTATCCAATCCTAACATGTTCCGAGCGTCAGCCACCATCTCTGCCTACGATCCTTGCCATTTTCGATAGACCATTGACCTTTTTCGGCAACTCGAGGAACGATACATGCATTGCATATATAAAATTGACCTAGGTGGATACAGAGTCCGAGCTGGTTTGGTAACGCCAATGATCCTATCAAGCTAAAGCCAAGCCTAAGAGACTTACGATCACTTCACTATCTCGGCGCGGGGCAAGACGAATCGTGGATCTAAGCATGGTCGCAGGATCACTCAGCTTGCGAAACTCGGCTGGATGATAAGAGGACAGAATGCATATAAATATGAAGCAAGAATCGCCCTTTATGGGAACAGTCAAGACATGAAGAGCAGGTTCACCCTGGTTTACAACCTCACTATTGGCTTCTCAGCTTTGACTTTGTTCACTTGATTGCACCAACATCCTACTCCCCTTCATCCATCATGAGCTCAGAGACGACAATCACTCTCTACTGCGAGGGCACACCCAACCCACTCAAGATCTCCATCGTGCTGGAGGAGCTGGGCCTGAAGTACAACGTATGATCCCCACGCATTATCGCTCCAAAAGAGAATATGAAGACACTGACACAGTCTGTATGCAGGTACGCAAGATCAATCTCTTTGAACACGAGCAGAAAGAGCAGTGGTACCTCGACATCAACCCCAACGGCCGCATTCCGGCCATCGTCGACAAGGACGAGAGTGGCAACGAGCTCAAGATCTGGGAGAGCGGTGCCATCTTGCAGTATCTCGTGGAGAGGTACGACAAGGACCACAAGATCTCGTATCCTCCTGGTAGCAAAGAGTACTGGCAGATGACAAGCTGGGTAATCATCCCAAATGTTGTAACGAGTGCCATCACTAACCAGGGATATTCACAAGCTCTTCTGGCAAGTCAGCGGCCTCGGCCCCATGCAAGGCCAAGCAAACTTCTTTGAGAGTATGTTTCTGCTGAAGACATGCAAGAGAAAGACGTCACTGACATAAGAGAACATAGTGTCCGCCGAGGGCGACCATCCATACGCCTTGAACCGCTACGTCAATGAAAGTCGACGCCCCTACCGCACCATGAACAAGGCCCTCGCCGAGAACCCTTCCGGATACCTCGTTGGTGGCCATCTTAGCATTGCCGACATTGCTATCTGGCCATGGGCCACTGCTTACAGTAAGAAATCCCCCTCTATCGTTCATATAGACACTTACTGATAGCGCACTGCAGAGTACAGTGGCCTCTCTCAGCTTGACGAGTTCCCTCACGTCAAGGACTGGATGTACAGGCTCCTCGCGCGTCCTGAATTTGAGAAGGGTTGCAACGTGCCGAGTCCTCATATTTACCTCCAGCTCAATGAGCTGCCAGATGAGGAGCTGAAGAAGCTGGGGAGGGAGAGATCTGTTTGGGTGAAGGAGGCTATGAAGCGCGATGCTGAGTGACTGCGGAGCCAAGCAAGGACATTGGATACTGGAATGGGAGAATACTGTCGCTACTGAGTACTTGATCTTCAGAAATCATTCTGACTAAGAGTGCTTATCTTTATCGCTGGTTATCTCATGGTTGTCAGAAGCCATGACATTTGGTACCATCATTTCGCAACGTCTCTGCCTCCAATTAAAACAATTGACAGTTAGTGGTATACTATGCTTGAGCTTGAGCATCATGACAGCTTTCTTTTCGGTAATGAAAAGTTGTAGTTTATTAACGAAGTTCAGCGCTAGAGTCTCCGTTCGTCCCGCGTGAGCGTTGATATTTGTCTAGGTTACAGGGGAAGTTTCAGCTTCATACAACTGGAACGATATAGACATGATCAACTCCACTGATGATACAGAACAGAGATGCTTTAGACAGTCACTGGCTAATAAACCGCTCGTTTCGTATGTCTGTCAACTTCCTGAATAACAGCTGAAATGTATGACTTGAAGCTCTAGGGTGTGTAAACGCGTCCAGTACGTAGTGGGGCGACGTCATCGCGTAAGCTACAAGTGAAATATGCCGAATTGCGCTTGACGCTGGGATACAACTCTTTGTTGAAAATTTTAGGCAGTTGTTTACCTTAGTTACGGGTATACACGTATAATTTAGTCTAGACTTGCGTATTTCTCTTGTGACGTGGATCTTGCGACGCCTCCCCAGAAAGCCAAGAGTTTGATATCAGCACAGCCACATGAAAGCTACGCCACACCGCGGTTCCAAAGACTTTGACAATCAGTTGCCCAATGACCTTGCAGCAGTGTTCTTCTTCAGCGTTCTGTTGAGTGTGGCGCAGTAGATACGTCCAGGGATGACGCTACAGTTCTGGGCACCATTTGGCCGCTAACTTGCCTCTAAAGCCCAAAAACGCTTGGCAGCCGCGCATACCGTAACAGAGAGGCAACCAAAAAAGAGCGAATGCCCGAGCGTCATCATGTACCTATGGACCTATATAAGAGACACATGACAAACGCCTCAGCTGAAACTTGTCCCTGTTTTCCCCTTCTAGACTTTTGTTGATTCTTTAACAAGACACACACGCACACACACAATACATATACCGCAGACTGGTCCTCACAAAACTGCCATCGCTGCTATCCCCTACATTGCCTCGCTGCGAGAGAATGGGCTCTCTGTTCGTCATACCCAAAGACCAAGACGCCCAGCAAGCCGCCGCTGACTCTCACTCTTCTGCTAGGCAAAAAATGCGCCCTTCACTCGAATCCTCCCTGGGCGACCAGGGCCTTGCTACCGAGCAACGCAGCCTGCTAGACCTTATCGACAAGCTACAATTCGCCCAGCTCGACGATGTCAAGCTGCCCCAGATCGTCGTCGTCGGCGATCAATCCGCCGGAAAGAGTTCAGTCCTCGAAGCCCTCACCGGCACACCGTTCCCTCGAGATGCCGGCGCATGCACACGTTTCGCGACCGAGATCCGCATGCGAAGAGCAAAGGAGACCAAGCTAAAGGTTTCCATCATCCCCGACAAGTCTCGACCATACAATGAACAAGCCCGCCTACTCCAGTATGGCGGCGACGTCACTGGCGACACACCCTTCGATGCCATGATGCGCGATGCCACAGAATTGATCGCTCCGCGCAGCATCCCCGGTCGATTCGCTGCTCGTGACATTCTGGTTGTTGAGAAGAGCGGCCCCGACATGCCCCTTCTGACTCTGGTCGATCTTCCCGGCCTTGTTCGTGTCGCCAACCGTGATCAATCCGATGCCGACATCCAAACCATCGAAGCTCTCTCGGATCGATACATGAAGAGCCCTCGAACCGTCATTCTTGCCGTCATTGGCGGCAACAACGATTATGTTCAGGCTCCTATCCTCAAAAAGGCTCGCCACTTTGATCCTACCGGATCGCGCACTATCGGTGTCCTCACAAAGCCCGACATGACTGAGCGTATTGGCCTTGAAGAAAAGTTCATCGAGCTCGTCACCAACAAGGACCAAGAAAACAACTTCAAGCTCGGCTGGTATGTCTTGCTGAACCCTGGACCAGGCGAGCAATGGCAAACACCCGAAGAACGAGCCAACCGGGAGGCCGAGTTCTTTTCTCGTGGAAAATGGGCTACTCTACCACCTGAGATGTGGGGTATTGGCTCTCTTCGCGCCAAGTTGAGTACCCAGCTTCAGCGTCACATTGGCAAGCATGTCAAGACTCTACGCCGCCAGATCCAGCAAGCCCTTGAGGGTTGCGAGGGTCAGCTCAAGGCCATGGGTGTAGGCAAAGACACTCCAGAGGAGATGCGTTTCCAGATGGGTGAGCTTTTTACAGCATCCAACAACCTCGTCACCCCTGCGGTGAACGGTAACTACAAGAACCCCTTTGGTGAGCGGTTCTTTGCTAGACAGTCGAGCCCCAAGGGTACGCCATCGCAGAAGCTTCGTGCCCGCGTCCGCGACGAAAGTGAACGCTTCGCACGGCGGTTCCGACAGCACGGTCGTAAGGTTACGTTCCAGAACAACCAGCCTGCTGGCGCTGCTAACGGAGCCAACGGAGCCAATGGTGCTGCCAATGGCAACGGTCTTCCCGCAGCTGGCACAGTCGGAGATCGTTCCAAGAAGGACTTTGCTGAGTATGAAGTCGAGCCTCTCCTTCGACAGATTCGGGGTAATGAACTTCCTCTCGACTCGAACCCTCGAGCTCCTTATATCCTCTTCCAGGACTACTCCAGGAACTGGCCAGTTTTGGCGCAAGAGTTCAAGGACAATGTTGGAGTCATCTGCAACGAATTCCTCGCAGACGTCATTGACCACGTCTGGCCCATGCGCATGCGCGACCCTCTTCGCATGCACTTCCTTGAGCTCAGGATGAAGGACTTAGTTGAGAGCGCTGATACCGAACTCAGCCGCCTCACAGACGACATGGAGCTTGAGATCCAGCCGTTTGACCCCGAGTACGAAGAGCGTCTCAGGAAATGGCGAGCTGAAGCCACCGAGAATGGCGGAACATATACCGAGGCAGAGGAGGTGCTGGAAAAGATGCTTATTTACTACGACCTCACTGCACGCATCTTTACCCGCAATGTCATCACCCAAGTTGTCGAGCGACATCTCCTCCTCGGTATGCTGCGTCTGTTCAATCCTATTGAGATTCTTCGCATGCAAGACTCCACCATTGAGGCCATTGCCGCTGAGAACAAGGAGACCCGCGACCGTCGCAAGGCTCTCCAAGCGCAGAAGAAGGCCATCGAAGAAGCTAGAAATATCTGCGCCAGCCTGGCTATGCGAAGCGAGTTGCGGGCGTATGAAGACGACCCCGACGATGATGCCGAGACGGATGATGAAGAGCAAGCGGCGCCTCAAGTAAGTCGCCGTCAAGTTGGCGCGCCCCAGAATGGCACACCTCAGAGTGGCGCACCTTCAGGAGGTCTCCTTCAGACGCAGACTGCGCCTCAACCCAGTCGCAGCTCTCAAGAGTCTGCTCGACGATCTCGCGACGGCCGTGACGAGCGCACTGAACGCCAGGAGCAGCGATCGAGCCGGCCTCCCGCAACACCACAGGAATCTTACCAGAGCAATTCCTACCGTCAAGAGACCAACCCCGACTGGGAGCCAGTGTATCATGCCCAGCCGAACCAGCCTGGACATGCTCCCCCACCTCCTCCCCCTCGTCCATCCAAAGTAGGCCTCGGAGAGACCGAGGCATACTACGATAATGCCCGTCGACAGGACTCTTATGCGGAGAGTCCCGGCCGAAGTGACGGCCGCCGAGAGGGCGCACGACATAGACTTGTGAACGCGATGAGAATGGGCGGAAACTAAGAAGTTGGAACATTATACTAGATGAAACTGGGATTAAACGGTTAGGTTTTGGCGTTGGAAACGACTATGCGATATCCTTTTATGAGAAGCGAGTTTCAGATGCTAAGAAGGTCCTTGATTGTACAGGTAGAATACCACCAAGAGAATTGTCTACAATTGCATACACGAACAACGCAATATGACGAAGTGAACCGAGAACGAGACTTGTGAGAATAGACTAAGTCCAGCGAAAGTGCCAAGCAATAGAAATTTGATATCATGACGGAACAAATGACGACGAGATTCAGGCCTTCGGGTCACGGCACAAGATGTGAAAACATGTTCTCAGACGAGGTTGTCAAAAGAGGAAAAAGATAAATAAATAAAAACAAAAATAGCAGCAAGTGTCATTCCCTGATATTTCTACTCGCTTGCGGTGTCAAGCTCGTTTTTGAGCCTCTCACATCCCCTGTCAATTGCTGTTTTCTCCGAATTTACGTCACCTACGTCATATCTGCCTACTTGTCTCATTGTTGCACGCGACACGAGAGAACACAAAGAGCTAGGTCAGCTCATGATATAATTCTCCTCCCCTTTCCATCTTCTCCCAATAGAACAAAGACTTCAATCGCAAACCTCATAAACACGACCTTCTACTTTCGTTGCAATGGTGGGAAAGAGACAATGGAACACATCCGACAACCAAGATACTCGCTATCGCGGCCACGCCGCCAATGAATCGCACTACGCACACCACCAGGAAGAGCACCCTCGCGATCTCGAGACGGGTCGATACTACTCCTTTGACGGCACCAATAAGAAAAACAGACCCAAGCCGCGCATCCTCAAGTTCCAGGATGCTGCTCGCACCGCCCTCGAAGACGCTCGGCGCGCAGAGATCAAGAACGCCCTCTTGCACGGCATCGACCGCCAGGGTCTCGAGAAGTACCGCAAGACGGACGAGGAGCTCAAGGCCATGAAGAACAAAAAGGTCCGCGCCTTTTACGAGCAGCAGAACGAGCGGTTGAACGATTGGCTCGAGGTAGACGCCGTGGTTATGGCCATTGCCGACGACGTGCTCGAGTCGATGAATCCTGATCCAGACCATGATGGCGATCAGGAGCGTTGTGGAGGAATTCAGCGTGTCGAGGGAAATATTGGAGAGTTGTTGCCTGAGGAGGAGAAGCAGAAGAGGAAGAAGGCGGCGAAGAAGGCCAGATACGCCATCAATATCAACGTGATAGCGAATGTCCTGCTCTTAGCGGGTAAGACCTTTGCTGTGTTTACCACAGGTTCGCTGTCGCTAGTCGCGTCTCTTGTCGATTCGGCGCTGGATCTGCTCTGTACACTTATTGTCTGGTCCACGAGTCGTCTCGTCCTTTGGCGGCTTCATGCGATGCAGCGTCGATTTCCCGTCGGTAGACGTCGTCTCGAACCGCTGGGCATCCTCGTCTTCTCCATCATCATGGTCATATCATTCCTCCAGATCCTCCAGGAATCATTCTCTCGGCTGCTTCCTCCGCATGCAGAAGCTGAAATCCTAAGCTGGACTGCCATCGCTTCACTTCTAGCGACCATCGTGCTCAAGGGTGCTATTGGCCTCGGATGCCGACCCATTCAGTCCAGCCAGGTTCAAGCTCTTGTTCAAGACTGCAAGACAGACGTCATTTTTAACACACTGTCGCTGTTGTTTCCTTTCATAGGTTATCAAGCCAACGTCTGGTGGCTGGATCCTGTGGGCGCAGGACTTCTCTCACTCTTCATCATCTACGACTGGGGCCATACCTGCTTTGAGAACGTGGTGCGTCTCTCAGGTGAAGCCGCCGACGACCATGTGCTCAAGAAACTCATTTATCTTGCGTACCGCTTCGCTCCTGTTGTTGCGGGCTTCAAAAACGTGACAGCGTATCACGCAGGCGACGGCATCTGGGTCGAATTTGACGTGCTGCTCGATGGGAAGACGCCGCTGAACCGGTCGCACGACATTGCTGAGACACTGCAATACTGCGCTGAAGGTCTAGGTGAGGTGGACAGGGCGTTTGTGACGACGGATTATGCGGCTTCGGGACCGCTGGGACACGCGCTGGATTCTGAGTGGAATCATTGAAGCAAATGGAGAAAGTCATTAGATGGGGATCGTGTATGATATATGTGCTGGTGACTGTTTACATCATAGTTTGCTCATGTGGTGGAACTGCCAAGTTAGCTGGTGGTGGGTTGCAGCAAGTTGTGATAGCTTCACTAGGATCCATTTGTCCGATGCCAAGTGGGAACGGAATGTGGCCAGATATAGAACCCGATTTGCATGTACCCAAAAGTCATAGAATACGAATCATTTGCTTTTATTAATTAAAAGGTTTCCTTTCATTTTTGAGATTTTTCACTCGGCAGCCCGCCTTGTTTTTTCTACTTGAGACTCATACCTGAAGTTATGCGCGTTCCATTCTTTAACCTCTTGTATGACAGCGAGTCATTCAACACAATTCTCAATCAATAGCTCATCTATCATGATTGCTTACTCAGGAAATGCTCATGATGCCTGAGGGTCTCATGATCAATGAACCCTGACTTACAACAAGCACCTTGATGGACTCGTGCTGATGCAATACCCATCAGGGTAACGATTGAGCCTCAACACCACTATTCAATGAGATAATGAGCTACAATAAATATGGAAGGCCATAAGGGTTCTCAAATCAATTGTTGTGAGTTGCAGGAGCGAGCAGTTCACTCACTCAGGGCCACACCTTTATAAACCAGCATCTCCCCTCAGATCAACCCCTGACATTCACATCAACATGCCAACCATGGACTCAATCCAAGTCGAAGAAGAAATCTACGACGTGCTCGTAATCGGCGCCGGCCCTTGTGGCCTCGCCATCGCAGCCCGTCTACACGAACACACGCCCGCCGCCCTCTTCACCGACGAAGAACACCGACGCTTCCACTGGATCTCAAAGTACGGCAACAAGATGCCTCTCAAGCACGTCCGCAGCGGCAAGATCTCGCCGGCAAATCCCAAGTCGCAACAGCAGTACAAGATGCTCGTGCTCGACGCCGACAGCGATACCTGGATGGGGCGCTGGAAGAGACTGTTTAAGATGTACGACATTTCGCATCTGAGAAGCCCTATGCTGTGGCACGTTGATCCGCTGGATCGCGATGCGTTGCTGGCTCATGCTTATGCGAATCAGAGAGAGGATGAACTCGTCGAGATTAGAAACTGTGTGGGTAAGGAGGTTAGCAAGCATGGGCGGAAGAAGTCTGGCCAACGAGCCTGTGGAAGACGGTTAGTATCTCCCTGGTATTCAACTTGATATATACTAACGCAGTACAGCCAAGAAGCTCGTGTTGACATCAACGTGAGAGAGCGCAACGACTACTACAACCCTTCAGCCTCCCTCTTCTGCGATCACTGCGATAAAGTCGCTTCTCGCTATAGACTCGGCCAAGATCTCATTCGCAAAGAAGCCCTCGAGCATCTCGACTACGGAGAAGTCAAGGGTGTTTCCATCGACGGTGAGAGTCTCTTCACCGTAACGTCCAACAAAGTCCGTCGCTATGCGCGCATCGTCGTGTTAGCAGTTGGTCCAGCAAATGTGGCCAAGATCCCACACATTCCATCCATGGCACACGCAGAGAAGCTCCCTCAGGCGTGTCACAGCATGCGTATCACCGAGTTTCCCGACCCAATCGTCAAGCAGCGCATATCAGCTCGACGACAGACAAACGTTCTTGTTGTTGGGGGCGGTCTTACCTCAGCGCAGCTGACGGACCTTGCTATCAGAAAGGGCGTGACAAAGGTATGGCACATCATGCGTGGACCAATGCGCATCAAGCACTTTGACGTGTCTCTAGAATGGATGGGCAAGTTCAAGAACGCAAAGCAAGCGCAGTTCTACTACGCCGACTCTGACGATGAAAGACTCGAGATGCTCAAGGAGGCGAGAGGAGGAGGAAGTTTGACTCCTGTGTTCTACAAGCGTCTCAAGAAGCACATCGCCACTAAGAAGATGGAGCTCTTCACAGAGACGAGTCTTGTGGATGCCACATTCGACAAAGACAGCGGTAGATGGACAATCCAGACAAACCCACCCATTGAGCTTCCGTCCATGGACTACATGTACTTTGCAACAGGCATCCAAACAGACTTTTCCTCACTGCCTTATCTCAGCACGATCATGAACAAGTTTCCTATCGAAGGCAGAGGAGGATTTCCCTGTATCAACCATGATCTCATGTGGAACGATGACGTGCCGCTCTTTATGATGGGAAGACTTGCAGCGCTGAGACTGGGTCCTGCGGCGCCGAATCTCGGGGGAGCGCAGGTTGGTGCTGAGAGGATTGCGTGGGCTATTGAGGATCGAGTTGTGAGGCCTGGAGAGGACGTAGTGGTTGAGGATCATAAGAAAGGGTATCTTTCGGGGCATGGGAACAGGTATAGTTCTTTGGCTTGTGAGTGATGACATAGCAGCCCAGGATCATACTCGCGGATCATGTGTTATTTCCCGATAAGTCCCACGACAAGGATCCCTGTTTATAAATAGGACTTTTTACAATCTTGATTCGTCTGCTCGGGCTTAAAGTAACACAAGCCCCGCTATGAAACGTTGAATCCATAGGGCTTAGCACAGCCTCAATCCTTCCTAAACACCAGGCCACGCATTAAGCCTCACCACATCTAGTATCTCATTTCACTTCACCCCAGTCTTTTTTCCCCAACTCTCTCCTCATTAAAACCATAATAAAATGCCCCGCGCAGGCTCTCAAAAGGTCAGGACAGGCTGTAAAACATGCAAGCAAGTCCCCTTACTCTACCCTCTCCTCATCCACTAACACCTCCCAGAGCCCGCAAGGTGAAATGCGATGAGGCATGGCCCAAATGCAAGAGATGCACCACCACAGGGCGTACATGCGAAGGCTACTGTGCTCCTCCAGTCGGATCCTTTTCATGGGATGTTCTCCTTCGTTCTACCCAACCGCGTCTCATCCCTGTGACAAATCCCCATGATATCCGGAGTCTATCCTTCTTCCACCATGTCGTTGCACCTATTCTCTCAGGTCCCTTTGACGGTTCCTTCTGGACTTGCTTTGTCGCGCAGATGACGCATTCTGAACCTGCTGCAAGACATGCAGTCTTGGCTATAAGCTCTCTCTACGAAGGGTTTGATCCGGCGGCTGCCGAGACCAAGGTTGACAGGTTTGCTGTGGCGCATTACAATATGGCTATAAATCTGCTCGTGCACGACCGAGGAACGAGCGTGGATACTATTCTTCTTGTCTGTGTCCTCTTTATATGCATTGAATTCCTTCGTGGGAATCGCGAAGCAGCAATTACCCACGCAAAACACGGCGTACAGCTACTGAACTCGGCGGGACACAACTCGAGACTTGGAACGACATTTTCGCAGATGAGCATATTTCCACTCTTCTTCATAGAAGATGGCGCTGAATTCCCTCTCCTTCGAAGAACTTCCACCGCCGATGAGACGACTCCGGTCTTCTTGAGTCTGAGCGAAGCACAACATGAACTAGATCATCTCTGTATCAGGATACTACGACTCATCCGGGACGGGAATCCATATCATTTCGACACTGTTCAAGGGAAACCACCACAGGAGATGTTCGATGCCCAGCGTCAAGCTACAAAGGATCTAGAAGATTGGGGAGAGGCATTCGCAAAGCTCCAAGCTACACGGCGCACGGCCGATCGACAGGACACGACATCTCTGGCGCTCAAGACACGACAAACATGTACTAACATATGGCTCTCAGAATGTCTCGAAAAGGGAGAAATGGGGTACGACAATTTCACGCAAGACTTTGACAAGGTCATAGGTTGGGCGCGCAAAGCAGCTGAGAATCTTGCCGCGTTTCGCATGACGCCAGCCAAGTTCATGTTTGACACGGGATTCAACCCAATGTTGCACTTTGTCGTCATAAGATGCCGTGCTCTGCCAATTCGGCTCGAGGCACTGTCTCTTATGCGAAAATTGGCGAGTGAAAGAGAGTCGCTTTGGGATGCGTCGCTGGTCTATGATGTCTCTCGTCGGATTATCGAGGTAGAGCATGACATTGACCTCTCGTCGGACTATGACCCCAATGATGAATCTTTACCACCTGATTCGAAGAGGATAAGAGGGTACTTCTTCAAAGAAGGAAAGGAGGCATCGAGAAACGAAGTTTGTTTTGTGGTATGGAAACCTGACGGTGGTGTCGCAGTAAAAGAAGACTTTCTGAGGAGAGATGATGATACGAGACAACACCTAATACCCACGCATTCCCTTTTATCCTAGGAGTTATACGAGCCTAGGTAATTACTAAAGTAACAAGCAATACATGTTTTAATGAAAATATCTGGTATACATCCTGTACACTACTAAAAACTTCGCCTTGAGACACCTCTTGCCATATTAGGCAAGTAATGCTGCGACAGTGGGGCTTGACTAAATTAGGGCCCGTCCCGTAGGGCTGTGCCACCGAGCTTAGCTGCAATTGACTCTTGTGATTGGCTTGCTCGCAATTGAATGCGCAGCCAGTGGATCTACAGATCTAAGATCGGACTTTTGAGGCATTGCAGTTTCGGACTGCGATTGCTGGTTAATAGACAAGATGTAGATATAAGGCTCTTGGCCTCGTCTTCTTGAGAGATATCCACACTCATAATCATATCAATTACCACCTCCACAGCCAAAATGTCTAATATTATATCCCTTCTTCTTTATCTCTTCTTCGTCTCTCCGTCTCTAGCAGCCACCCTCCCCTCAGCTACCCAAACTCAACATCCACACGTCACTCTTGTCGCTCGCGAGGAAGCCAGTGTAACAACAGCACCGGAAGGCTGGTTTACTACCACGAAGAACATTGCTACCATCGATGGTACGACAAACGAGTACTTTACAATCCCCGCAAAGACCATCTCCATCGTCATCCCCACATGTATCCAGACGCTCGAGCCTGACGAAAACGGCCATCTTCCGCCAGGGACGTGCAACGCCCACTGGAATTACTATCCAAGCTTTATAGCCGCCGTTGTCTTTGCACTGCTATTTGCTGCGTTGACGACAGTGCATATATGGCAGGCCGCTAGATATAAAAAGGTATGTACGTTGTATCTTGTAATATTCTGGCAGGACTGACATGTGTAAGTCATGGTGCTGGGTTATCATCATGGCGGGCATCTGGGAGACGATGGCTTTCACCTTTCGAGCCATAAGCACGAAACACCAGCAAAGCACGGGTATCCTCCTTGTTTTTAACATCTTTATCCTGCTTGCACCAATCTGTATGTTACCAACCCCAACTCTCGCAATGTCACTAACAGAGACAGGGGTCAACGCATACGCTTACATGACTCTCGGTCGCATGGTCTACTACTTTATCCCCCCCCGCTCTCTAGCTCGTATGCCAGCCGCCACCCTCGCCGCCATCTTCGTCGGTCTCGATATCCTCTCCTTTGCCGTCCAGCTTGTCGGTGGCAGCATGGCTGGCCCCGGCTCACCACCTGACGAGCAACTGAAAGCGATTCGCATTTATATGGGCGGAATTGGTCTGCAAGAGTTCTTCATAGTTATCTTTGTCGCATTGTGCATTCGCTTCAAGCAAAAGATGCACAATATTGAACAACTACAGAAGAACAGCAGAGGCTTCTTCACCTCGGACTGGGGCATGATGATCTGCACGCTATACTTTTCTCTCGCCATGATCTCAGTGCGTATCATATACCGTCTTATCGAGTTCTCTGGTGGCATGGGACAGGATAATGGACTCGTGACACACGAGGTGTATTTCTACATTCTCGAGGCGGCACCCATGTTCTTGGCTCTCCTGGCCTTCAATATCATTCATCCTGGAAGGATTATGACGGGCCCTGGTTCCGAAATGCCCGGTGTCTTTTCATGCATCAAGAATAAGCTGCGTGGACGGAAAGGCAGGGTGTTATTGGACAATCGGAGCCAGAGCGACGTTGAGCTGGACCATGGCTATGAGCCGAGCCGGCCAGGTGAATACCTGAAGAGCCAGCCATGAAGGAACCTATTGCACTCTTGGTGTGCTTTCTTAAGGGGCTCCTCGCATGGCGCATGGTTGCTTGGACTGCATTAGGCTTGAATTGAAGGGTGTCTAGACAAGGGGTACTTGGCGATCGTTTGTAGCATAGAAGGTACTCGAATATACTTGATGATGTTCTTTTTCTCTCGAGGCACTACAGGCATTATTTCTATCTTCGTTAGTATCGATTTTCGTGACTCACCAGAATCACACCACTTGGGCACTTTCATCTGGACCCCCTATAGGCCACTTTGGGCACCTTAGTCGGAGCACTTTAGACTGAGTATTTTGCAGTAGACTGAATCCAGGCAATTTTCATGCCCCAAGGCACCTGCAGCTCAAAGGTGTTGAGTTCAAAATTGCTCTGCGCAGGGTACAAGCTAGGTAGGTACCTTTACAGTAGCCAGCCATGAAGCAAGCCCTGTATTGAGCTAACTCAACTCAGAATCGCCTACCAGCTGTATCAAGATAGCCTCTTGTAGGTCTAAGGATGTTGTAGGTAGCTTATCAAGCTGAATATCTTCTTTTAGAGTCACTTTTGTCTGACTTGGCAGTGTCTTGATATTAAGCTTTTGAGACTCAGATAAGCGATGTGGGAGTTTGTGGACCAGTGGAGCTTAGAGGAACCATAATGCAACGTCAAGCATGAGTTGACTTATAAGCCGTCAAACATTTATCCAAAAATTCCATTGTTTCTCAAAACCAACAAAGATCAACATTGCCTTTCATCTCGGCTTAGAGCGGCTTGCCGTATTTCTCCTCCATGTGTAGCGTTGTGATGTCATCCCGTCTTGACGTCACTACCTCGTCGTTGAAATGAGCTTAACTTGAGCTCAGCTCTACCTAGCTTCCAAGCTTGATCTTACAATAAACAAACCATCAACCCTCAAGTGAACAACTCCGAAATATCTTCTCAAAATCCCTAGAGCCCAAGTTTGATCCATCGAGAACAATCGCAAAAATGCGCTTCATCAACACTCTCCGGCCAACAGCTCGCATTGCGCCTCGCCTCGCAACCCTCCCTCGTCCCTTCCACCAGGCTCGTATCCTCCGCGAAGAAGAAGTCAAAGACAGCAACGGCAGCATGATTGACGGCCTCGCAGAGGGTGATGCAAAGGGCCGCACAGGTGGTGGCGAGGCCCTGGATGCCTCGTCCAAGAACGCGCCGCCCCAGCCAAAAGTCTCGAACCAGAGCATCCCCGGCAACCAGACGGATGCTCTGACAGAAGAGCAGAAGCGCGAGGTGGAGGAGCACAACAAAGACTTTGACAAGAAGCATGATCGTGGGAACACGGCCCCTGGTGATAAGGTGGATAAGAAGTTCTGGGGAGGTGAGAGGCATGGCGAGCAGGATAGCGAAAATGCTACGCCGCCCAAGGAGAAGAACTGAATGAAGAACATTTGGGACTCGAAGCGGTAGCATGTACTATATCTGATCAATCAGGAGCATAACTATGCTATTTGCGTGCGGTTGTATCAATGCAGTTCTAGTTGAAATGCTTAATCGCATGATCGGAAAGGGCTCAACTGATGTAAGCGGTATGATATATTTGACGCGGTTTGCTCCATACTAAACAAGTCCTTTGAAGGTACTCACTCAGCGCAAGATGTTGATGCTCAGGCATGGTAGATGGCAATTCCTACGCGTGACTGATCACTCAGATGCGAAATATAATGACGAAAGACCATAATCCTCCGATCGTTAATCCGCCTAATCTGCCATGCTGTGATATATAGGTAGGTTGGTACAGACCAGAAGGAGAATTGATGTTGTTACAAGATACTATAAATGGCTGAGACCTATCGTGTAAATCACCCATGTCGGCGAGCTACCTCTTGGCACATTGCCCTCTCCAAGGCACCTGCAGAAATCATTGCCCCATCATTCTGTGTGCCTGGCTGGGGAAAAGGTGTTGCAGCGTCGAACGTTGCACTAGGGGGTATTGGGAATAACCTCATTGGACATTCACTTTCAAGGGCCCCGACAGCATCTGCAGATATGGGCGGCTGAGGACACGGGTAATGAATCAACAAAACCTATCCCGAGATTCACCTTGAATATTGGACATACTTTCAGAGGTCAGCTTCCCGCAGTAGGAAAGAATAAAGCTTCTACCGCTCGCCAGACAAGGTAGAAGAAGCAGAAATAGCTCGTGTCCTCTTGGGCTTGCTGTGAGATTATCATAGCTGAGCTACACTGTGCATGTAGTATGTAGTGCGGCAAGGAGAGCCAACGGAAAGGTTGAATTATTATGAGGGTTAGCCAGTAAAAACAGCACCCTGGATTCATGGGTGCTGGTATTATAGGCAACAGGCGAAACGTTGCGCACTATCTACCAACGGGACGGCAAGCCATTTTAGTTCCCTTTTTGGACCACTCCGGTAAAAATCAGGGTCCTCATATTCGACCCTTGTCTAGGTGCGGTGTACAGATCTGTAGTGTGTGTGTGTGTGTGTGTGTGTGTGTGTGTGTGTGTGTGGTAAGTCGACCGAGAACAGGGATCAGGACAGCCCCAGATGACGCTAGGTCTGGTGCAGCTGGAACTGCTGATGATGAGTGATCGGTTCTGAAAAAGGGTGGTTTGCTCAAATCAATGTATGTACTTAGCACCAAGCCAAATTTGTTTCTTTGACAAGCTCGAGTTTGATATAAAACATTCACTTCTCTTGTCCTGTCTCCGTAAACCCATAGCTATACACAAGCAACTTAGAACACAGACCCCTTCTTCATCATGTCAAGTCCTCGTCATATTCAAGTCCCTCGAAAAGGAGACCCTTCACCCACCACCGCACATCAAAGCACTTCGTACTCGGAGCGGATGAATGCTTGGTTGCAAGAAAGCCCCAAGGATGTGCCGTGGAACATCATTGCATCAATTCCTACATCTACCATACAGGACGGCTCCGGCTCTAGCTCCAACAATACTCCCTCCCACAACCCTGCCACTCAGGATAGTCCCAAGTAGGGGATCTGTCTCGGACATGTGCTCTACTGTCGAGGTAGTGACGGCCTTCGCCCACTGCTCAAGCCCTTCCAAGCTGACATGATAGATGTATGCTTTCTCACATACTACAACCCCCTTCGGTCATGTACCTTCGCCAATCGTCAACACTCTAGGACGGACGGTGCCTGTTTCAAGGTTCGAAACCAATCCAACCCCCAGAAGCAAATGATCCGACAAAGCCAGCATGAATATGGACACAAGATACAGATGACTGCACTTGGAATGATTAATGATGAGCGTCATGTGAAAGCGGGAGTTTTCCTTTGGCTGTTTCGTCTTCAGTCTCTGTATCTAGTCAGCTTTCCGCAAGTATAAAGATATGCAGATATAGAGTGATGAAGAAAGGATATCAGCAAACTTAAAATGGAATCACACAAGTTTCCTTGTCAAATACAATCTAGCGTGAAGTTTTTGGGTCATCATATGCAGGGGGGGAGGAATAGTAGTAAAATAGTAACTTACTCAACCTTGATGTGTTCAAATAAAAGGTAGTACACGAAAGGTAGCGCGAACGTTTCCAGTTCGTTTTGACCCCCTCGCAAGTAATGTGTTCAATCCCAAGTATGCGTAGCCTTTATGGCCTGCCAAGACCAGGAGAGGCAGAGGACCCAAAGATCTGACCAATAGCCCCCCGAACCTGATCAACAAGAGCCTTGATCATGCCCTGAGGCTTTGCCTTTCCATCGAACCCATGGGCAGGCTCAGTTCCCATGGTAGGAAGCACATTGTCGCCAGCAGAAAGACTGACGAAGAGTGCAAAGGGCACAAGCCACACGCAAAGCCCAAAGTACGACGCGATCTGTGCGAAGCTTGGCACGTCGGCCCTGTCGTAGAACGAGGTACGCTGGTAGGCGCGCGTTTGAGTATCGGAAAAGTGACGGAACCAGACGTAGTGGTTGACAAGGACAAGAACTGTTGCTTGTTAGTAGAGTTCAATTAATCGATGAAGGGATGACCTACCACACGACGCGAGGAAGAGGGGATCAGAGAGCTTCACAAAAGGGAAGCGTCTCATGTTGCCCAGATAAACGACGTGGGAGCCGATTGTCAAGAGCGTAGCCCAGAAGGGAAGTCCATCAACCAACCAAAGGACAGTCTGAACGCCAATGACGCTGTATATCAGACGCGTCAAGAAGCGCTTCGCGATGACGCTGTGTTCCTCAACAAGCTCCGACAGGTAGTAAAGCCCCGATGCAATAGCAAGAGTCAAAAAGCAGAAGCCCAGAAGGGTTCCAGCGTAGCCGACAAGAGGAAGAATCCACATGATTTCGTTGTGCTGCGTTGCTTTGCTTCGCGTGGTGTAGATGCGCAAGCAAGTCAAGGTTGGAGCTCACATGTTGGAGGAGAGTTCTAAACAGAGGTACCTGAATAGAAGTAGATCTGGTTTCAGGAGGGAGGACAGGACACGTTCAAGGTTTTTAGCCGCTAGCTAAATTCCGCCCCTCCACCTCGTAGAAAAGAAGTTCCGCGCCGGACCCCGAAGCTGCTTATCGATAGCCACCAAAAAAAGTCGGTCGGATCTTGCTCAACACCAAGAAAGCAACGATAGAGTGCGCTTTGTGCTTCGCGATCCATTCATTTGATTTTGTTATCTCCGAGAGAACCAGCGACTCTATATACTCTTTTACTACCTCCAAGTTTCTATAGCCATCATGTCTCGTCCCGAGGATACCCTGTATGCCATCTCAACCCCGCCATGATGCCCCTCAAGCTCACAGAAAACCAGTGCGGCCGACGTCCACTATGACGATACCGAAGCGCGAAAGTACACGACAAGCTCGCGAATCCAAAACATTCAAGCATCAATGACAAGACGAGCCCTGGAACTTCTAGATCTCAAGTCTCCATCCTTCATCCTCGACGTTGGCTGCGGTAGTGGTCTCTCCGGCGAGATCCTCTCTTCTGTCGAGCCCGAAGAGGGCGGTCCTCACGTCTGGGTCGGAATGGATCTTTCGCCATCAATGCTAGATATTGCGCTGCAGAGGGATGTCGAAGGAGATCTCATGCTGGCAGATATCGGCCAGGGCGTTCCCTTCCGAGCAGGAACTTTCGACGCAGCTATTAGCATCTCTGCTATCCAATGGCTATGCAGCGCCGAGACGAGCGATACATCCCCTGCTGGTCGACTATCCCGATTCTTCAACGGTCTTTACGCCTCTCTCAAGCGCGGCGGCCGCGCCGTCTGCCAATTCTACCCCAAGAACGACCAGCAGCGCAACATGATCACCCAAGCCGCCGTCAAAGCTGGATTCGGCGCCGGTATGCTCGAAGACGACCCCGGTACCAAGAACCAGAAGCTGTACCTCGTCCTCACCGTCGGAGGCGGCGATCTCCAAGCCAAGGGCGGGGACATTACTGGAGTGGTTGATGGTATGGACGATGTCGATGTCGAGGATGCCAGAAGGTCGCTCAAGAACAGCAATGCTGCTGTCAAGAAGGGCAGCAAGGCATGGATCGTCAAGAAAAAAGAGCAGATGGAGCGCAAGGGAAAGATTGTCAAGGCGACATCCAAATACACGGGACGAAAGCGACGAGTCCAGTTTTAAGCCACGACATGATGAACTGCGGAGATTTGCATTGTACGGCGTTGGGGGTGGAAAATTCATTCAATCTAGACCTTTTCAATTTACGGATACCCTTTCTCAATTGTTTCGTGCTGCATATCATTTGTTTCAACTGGACAAAGTGTTGTACGCCCCATTTCGACTCGAGTATTCATCATAGCTCAACTTGAAACCAAGCACGGCCAATTCTTAGTGAGATCCATATACAACTTGCACTTAAACGGCTGGCCAGAAAGCCTCTTCCGCCTTGAGAACGTCTTGCCACTTCCCTTCCGCCCTCTTGAACAGCTTATCCTTGACATCCTCACCCTTGTTCTCGACCTCCTTCGCAACAGCGTCGTCAATGATGCGACCAAGCTCATCAACAAACTCGACAAACTCCTTGCAAGTCCAGTTATTGATAAACTCCTTTCTCACAGCACCGCCATCCGCATCCTTGCTAGCATCATCCTGCTCCGTAAGCTGCGCCTTTGCCCACGACCAAGCATCTAGATAGCACTTTTCCGTTCCCCAATACACGACCGCAGCTTCAAGCCAGGGAAGAACATCATCCCCATGCTTAGCCACCGATTCGAAAAGTGCCTCCCAGCGTCGTAGACCCTCAAGCTTGGTGTTCGAAGCCACATGTCCATCGTCTTGGGTCTCGAGGTTGATATTGATGTCGTAATCAGCCGCTGTGTTGATAAAGAACTTCTCCTCCCGTCGGATATTAACTAGAGCGCTAACAATCCAGTCGAGAAGCTGCGTGGTAGCCCCAGGGTCTATGCCACGCTGCACCGTGTCGGGATACTCAAGGAAGCTGAGGAGATGACCAAGACCGCGGCAGTAACTGTGAATGTAGAGACGATCGTTGGCGAGCCAGCGGCCGAGGAGGTCCTTGGAGGCCTTGCCATGGCCTGCCAGGCGAAGGAACTCGGACTGAGTGGCTTGCTTGTAGCCTTGCTCGTTTAAGGCGAGGAGCTGTTGAGTCAAAGAGTATGCCATGATTGTGTATGTGTTTGTGTAATTCCCTCAGTTGATAAAGCGGAGATGGCCTCATGCTTTCTCATCTGACGAGAGCTTGGCGACTGATAATTATGTCATGGAGGTTCCGGTCTAACATTTTTCCACGTGCAACGTGTGATCACCACAAGAAAAAAGAACGAGTCCAGATTTGTAGCTTTTATTGAGTTACGATGCAGTTTTTGGTGGTTTGCTATTTGGGCTCTGTGGTTGTACTTGGACGTACTTTTCGGGTTGCATCTTGAGCTTGGCATGCGAGGAAAAAAAAAGCACTTATAGTTTCCGAATAATGAGACTTGAAACACGCCTTACGTTGACAACATCCTGAGATGCGAAGAGTTTCTTGTAGAGACATTATCGCAAACTTGACCTGCTTATTCTTAGTGCTTATCAATCTCAGTCGTATCTGGTTTCGGGTTTAACGGATAGGCATCTATATAAATACGGATCGTCACTTGCAAAGCCCTGTTGCGTGAATTGATGGAAGCTCATATCGGAACGTTCGGACGTTTATGTATGTAGTTTATAGCTTGCCCTACATTGAAGCCAGGTTACAGGGAACTGAGTAGTGGTCCAAGCTATGGAAGCGTATAAACCTCCCCTCTTAACAACAGCCTTGGCAACGGTTTTATCCTCCACAGTTATACGTGTAATAGCCAAGCACATCAAAATCGATCGTCTTTTCTAGGCATCGCTCCTGCATGAGCCGAACGTTGCGTGATCACCCTTATCCCAGCCCCGTTATAGCTCACAGGAACCCTTAATCTGGGGGATTGACACTCAGGAATCGCAGGGATCATGCCCGCCCAATTTGGTTGGTTTAATTTAAAGCATTGTCCCCACAATCAGGGGGCCATTGAGGCAGACAAGCTCATTTTTTAGTGAGAGAGCGTAAATGACACTGCATAGATGGCATTGGTTTGAGGTTTGGAATGGCCGGTTTCAGCTTGGCGATGCTGAAGGTCTATTCGCGCTGTTGTTTCAACTCTTTTTTTTTTTTTTGGTCTTCATCAAGAGTTGACTCGTGCTCAGCAAGAGAGTGGGACGGCATCTTCAAAGTGACCGTGACCCCGAAGAAGAAGAAAAAAAGACCTAGAGCCTAGATCTCGTATTGTTCAAAGGGTTCAATTTCCCTGCTGCACCTGTTACGAGGCCCCTGGCTGTACCGGGGTGTCCATGGACCATGGCAAAGGGGGACTGAGCTCTGAAACATGGAGTCTCTAACTGTGATATTACTGAGGAACTAGTCAGACTAGAAAGGCATGTCATGTCAGGCATTGTACATATGTAAATGTCAAGGGTGGCTCTTAATGTCATGAATGCCTCTTGCCCTCCCTCTTTCCACTTGTTGCGCCGTCATTTCTGCCAAAACTTGGCTCTTGATTCTTAATACTCCATCACAATTCATTACTTGACATTAAATCGTTAATACCGTTAATACTTACTCTACCATGATTCTCGACTCAAATACAAATACAGCCGCCCTCCCCCGGGGCATCACGCGAGTCCTCCCCCGGGAAGCCAAGGAAACATGTCGCAACGACGAGTTCTCAAATACCTGCGCAAAGCCCGGCATGAACACTGGCGAAGTCCTAGTAGTTCTCCTCCTCGCTAGGTAAGACCTGCCTGCGCTGTCTGCACCGGGTTCTCTTGTGTCTTGGGGAGGCTGCTGACCTCGGCCTTAGCATGGTGGTGGCCCTCGGAATAGTAGCGCTGCTGTGCGTGCTGCATCGCCGTCGCAAGCGCCTCGACAAGCTCGAAGACCCAAAGGATTTCCAGGAACTCGACGACTACGGCGTCGCGCCCATAAAGCAACGTCCTGCAAACATGCCCCGAGCGCCGCCGCCGACGTACGATAGGTCTCAGGCCGAGGGGAATAATAGGTCGCAAGCACAGGCAAATAAAGCGCAGGCAGATGAGAATTGGAGAAATTCCAAGAGGGACTCGACCGACTCGCTTACACCGTCGCTGCGCCAAGCCATGGGCGTGCAGCCTCGCGATACTTTGGCCAATAGCTAGGAGATCCGGTTGACATTGATGCTTTGATGCGAATGGCAGAGATTGCCTGCTGATGCCTTTGGGGGTTGGCAGTTGAACTACTGAAGATTGTCGATACGTTTGCGGCTTGAGACAGGCACAGCTCCAGTGCCAAGACTGCAAGGGCAACAATACAGCTGAGTTGGGGACGTCCCTTGATATAAGGGACATCCAGGCTCATAAACACTAGAGTGTCTGGAGTATGTTAATGAGGGCGTTTGGGCGCACGAGTACTTTGATGGCGTATGGTTTGCTATGGGCAGAGCGATTCTGCTGGTCAGCTTAGGCAGCTTTTACTTGTTTGATACGCATCCATCAATTAGCGATAGTTTTTGAAGAAGCTTAGGCGGATTTCTTACTTATGCATCGCGTAATGCCTCAGATTCATCCGTGTTGTCACAATTCGTCTATCGGCTCAACCTGAACTCTTGACAAACTTAGATAAGATCGCAACATAGATAGGTAGTTAAGATAAGAAGTCTCAAGTTCTCCACAGAGTTGTTACAACTTAGACCATGGGGTACTCTTCCCACATATAAGAATGGGTGACTTATGATGCAGTGTAACTGTTCCTAGAGTGATTAAACTTCTCTGGCTTCCTGCGGGTCGTGGTGCAAGGCTCTGTTACAATAGACTTCTGATGCTATGCAATGCAGGTCTGGTGCATCAGTCACGAGCTCCATGTTTTCGTGTACATATAAGAACCATGTCTGCTTGTCAAAGCAAACTTGGTCTCTAAGCGATCCTATCCTCGCATACTCTAGCAACAAATTCACAAAGAGTCGACTCAGCCATCATGACATCCACCGACACAGCGTCACCTGTCACGAACCGTCACATACAAATATTCAACTCGGCCCCTGAACCAATTGACGCCTTTCCACTATTTGCCCGGTTCCCTGAAGACATCCGACGCCTCATATGGGAACAAGCACTCAGTAACGAGCGTACCATCAGTGTCGATCTAGAGCCAATTAAATGCGAAAAGGACGGAGAGGAACCAACAACTCATGGTTACAGAACATTCTGTTGGGCTCGTGGGAAGATCAGCATACTATTCAGAGTCACCTCCGAGTCATGACGTGTTGCCCTGGCCTTTTATCGTGTTCAGCTGCCCTGCCGGTACAGACGAGGGGAGGATTCGGAAGACGGTGGAACTCTCTACATTTGCCCTGAGCTAGACATGTTGGAAATCGGTAGCTTGGATCTCTTTGAACAGTTTGCACATGACGTCTGGGCCTGTGATCCCCGTCATGTCGGCCTCGTCAGCGTCGGCTTGCCGTCCCCAATGTCGTATTCCCCTATCAAGATGCCTGACATCCAAGGCCGAGATACATCTCTTCTAAAGCAATTGCTGTCAAGGATAGAGCGCTTTACGGTGCGTTCGAGGAAAATTGATCGTCTGTGGTTCGGTCGTTCAAACGGCGTTTTCGCTATTAGGACCACACAAAGACATCGAGCTGTCCCCATCAAAGCCTGTGTAGCCGGTTTCCACAGGCTGGGACCCGATCCTCGTGTCAAAGATAAAGACCTGAAGCGAGTTTACGTGGGTAAAACCGATGCACGTGAGGTCTTCCATTGCTGGTTCAGGTTCCTCCAATCACTCGGGGTGCAGCATGACCACAAAGTAGACTATCGCTTCGAGCTGCATCATTCCAGAGGTCCTCGTATAAGTGACCGACAGGATGCCTATAGGTGGATTCAGAAGGAAGAGGAGAGATGGGAAGAAAAAATGAAGATTATACGAAAGAAAGGTCGCTG
Organism: Fusarium sublunatum; assembly: GCA_013623665.1. Taxonomy (NCBI): domain Eukaryota; kingdom Fungi; phylum Ascomycota; class Sordariomycetes; order Hypocreales; family Nectriaceae; genus Fusarium; species Fusarium sublunatum. The sequence goes on from JABFFF010000001.1 coordinate 155,873, forward strand.
CCCAGATTGTCGACCTGTTGAAGAGAGTACCCATGACCTGGAGTAAGCTCCTCAGCCAGCAATGGGGTTCTGGCTGTTCTCACTCGAGAGCCTTGGGCCATTACCTGACATTAATGAGATTCACGATCACTATTCAGAGTTCTGGAACTGGGATAGGATCTTGGACATGTCGGAACACAAACCGGAGTTGTGTCTATCAAACATCTACTGATGCTCAAACAACAGAGGTTTGGCGGAGTTTCCATCTACAACAATCGTCAGGTGGTCAGTCTATTATGAATCAGAGGAAACGCTGGGGGTTATGAATCACAGTCAATGCCGGCGCTGGATATAAAGCGGCCTTGATTCACTCTCCCCTTTCTTCTTCTCTTCACATCATCACCACCAAGAAGCAAGCCAGCAGCTGCATCCTTTATTGCATTGATTCTTCCTTGATCACATAAAACGCTTCTACCTCCTATTCAAAGCGCACATTTGTCACCTCTGAATCAAGATGGTGAAAGACGGGCAGCCAGGTCGCGAGTCCTGCACCAGTCGCATCGCAAACGCTGCAAACATGCAGAGCAACGACATCGCCAACCAGATCATCGAGATGGAGGAGGGTGAAAGCGACTACAGCGAAGACGAGGCTCAAGCTGGCCAAGTCTTCATGCGACAATATGCCACCAGCTCTGGCGCCAAACTCTGGACGGAGAGTCTCAGTACCTGCGATATACTAGATTAGATTCTATTTACCTAAGCTGTTTTGAAATATTATCATAATAAAGCTATGAACTTACTACAAGATAGGCCAAGACTTTACTGATTTATAATAATAAACTTGTGAAGTCATGCCTTAATGCTCCCTCAGGGACGGGGAAGCTGACTGGTTATCAGGCGGCCGTAGCAGCAAAATACAGGCATTATAGAAAGGATTCCTTCACACCTCATGTCATTATCCCAACCGCTAGCTCTATATAACTAACAGACCTGGGTCCTAATAAGCATAGAACAAAGTAGCCTCAGAGTCCGTCTGCCTGATCCTCCTGTTCTCCCTAACCAACATCCACCTCATCAGCCAAACTCCAGCAATACACGCCACAGCAAAGCCAGCGCTGCTAGAAAGCGGCAATACATATCGAGGGGCATCCGACTTGGGCCAAAGATACTGTACAAGTTAGAATTTATCCAGAAATATTCGTGAGGATAACTTACAGGGGTCCAGATCAAACTGAGTGTCGCGCTGACGTTGGCGAGAGCCAGAGCAGACGCCTTCTTCTCCTTTGTCTGACCGCAGGTGTTTCCAACCCAGGCGAGAAGAATGGAGTTGACGCCGTATGTACCGATCGTGAAGACGCACATGGCAAAGTATCTCGCGCCGACGTTCATGGTAGCGCAGGCCAAGACAAATCCAAAGGTAGCAACAATCTTGGAGATGGTGATATGCCAGGTGCTCTCGTTAAAGTGTCCCGAAGACTTTGCCCAAAGGATAGAGATGGCACCTGCGATCAGGAAAGGAGGACAGGTCAAGACCAGAGTGATAGTCGTGTTGAAGCCCAAAGTGTTGACAATAGTAGGGAAGAAGTTCTTGAAGCCGTTGGTTGCCAAGTGCAGATGCTGCAAGACGATGAATACCCAGACTTTGGGGTCGACAATGGCTTCACGGAGACCGCTCCAGGGGTTGCCGTTGCTCTTCTGGCCGACTGTATCTCGGAGGACGCGATCGTGGGCAAGTTGTCGTTGCTCGGGGGTGAGCCATCGAGTAGTCAAAGGCTCATCGGGAAGAGTGAAGCAAGCGACGATGGCAACAGCAAAAGTAACAGCTCCCTGGAGGATAAACAACCATCTCCAGCCCTTGATACCCGACACTCCATCCAGACCCTCAAAAACACCCGCAGCAATCAAGCCCGCAAAGGCAGAAGCGAGAACATTGCCAGAGTAGAGGATACTAATACGCGTAGCCAGTTCCTTTCTGGTATAGAAGGTCGACAGCATATACAGAGCACCAGGATAGTAAGGCGCCTCGACGATACCGAGGAAGAAACGCGTGAGAAGGGCGCCGGTGAAATTGTTTGCCACGGCAGTCAGCGAACTGACGACGGCCCAAGCCATCATAAAACCACCCATATACCAGGATGGTCTCACGCGAGTGATGATCATGTTACTGGGGATCTGGCCGAGAACGTAACCGACGAATAGGATAGAGACGGCCGTGCTGTATTGGGTGCCGTGGAGGTTGAGATCCTCCTCGAAGCCGTTGAGACGGGCGAGGGTGATGGCGTTGCGGTCGAGATAGTTCAGCCAGTACATGGACCAAAGGGTGGGCTGATCATTGTCAGAAGATGAGTGAGAAGGAGAGTGAAGAGATTTACCATGATCCATCTATCCAGCTTCTTGACCAACTTGATCTCTTCAGGGTCCGTCTTTGCCGCAGCACCCGAGTAGTCTCCATTGCCCTTCTTGTCGAGAACCTCAGAAGAGAACTCCTGATGAGCTGCGTTCTGCTTCTCAACCTCAACACCCTCAATGGGCTTCTGGCCATGAAGTGCTGTCATAGTGGCCAAGCTCAATGTAACCTTAGAAGAAGAGTTGAGAAAGGTTGTCCAAACTTCTTCTTGGGCAGGGGATGTTGCAGTATTTTAACTTGATTTTTTTCTTTTCTCCCTTCCCCGCATACCTACCCCAGATTCCTAGATTTGAGATCCGGGGACGTGGTCCACGAGGCCGGGAATTGTTGAGGGGATCACCAACGGGGCCCCGGTCTCGGCGACGGGGCCGCACGCCGAGTGGTGGTATGCCAAGACGCTACAGAAGAGATGGTGTTAACAGCAGAGACTATTTACACGAGACTGACGCCGTCGAGCAAATAACTAGGTACAATATTCCCGATATAGGCTTTGGACAAGTCAATTATTGGCAGAAAAATAACATCATGCTGAGAAATAAGGTAAGCTTTTGAGTTTCATGCTTAAAATGGATTATACAGAGATAGTCAAGCTACAAACCGCAGGGTTACACTCAACCCCACGAGTCAGGATCACACCTACACATGAGCCTATCAACCAAGCTTATTTAGTCAAGCAACAGACGACTCATTTCCGTTTTTTGTAGCCGAAGACCCATAACTTGGACTTGAACTTGCGGGGCATCGCCTCTGTAGTCTCATCTTCTCTCTCTCTCTGTCTCTCCTCGGCCTCACCCACCGAAGCGGCCTCGATCGCCGTCTACACTCTCTCTGCAAATGCCTTCGAGCGCCTGCGACAGGTGCCACCGCCGCAAAGTCCGCTGCGACAAGCTCCAGCCTCAATGCAGCCCCTGCAAGAGAGCCGATGCGACGTGTGAGTACGCCGTCAGCGAGCACCAGCTGCGCCGGCGGAACATCCAGAAGCTTGAGAGGCGGATTAGAGACTTGCAGGCCAATAACGAGACTCTATCTGCGCAGCTTCGACAGTCTGAGGCTCGTAGCGAGCAGACTCCAGCTACTACCCAGCTCAATGGATCCAGTCCTCCGGGTGATGGGGAGGTTGCTGAGGAGGTGATCCAGATGAGTCTCATTGCAGGTGGAGGACATCGATTTGTTGGGTCTACGAGTGGGCTTTTACTAGCAAACTTGCTCCAGTCAAGACCACAACCGTCGTCTTCTCTCAATGCTCCAGGATGGAAGCCAAACTCGATATCTGACCTCGATTCACCCCAGGCAGGATCAGGATTGCCCCCCAAGACCCTCGCAGCAGAGCTTCTCAAGGCATACTGCAGCCATGACCATCTCTGCTACCCCTTTCTCTCCATCAAGTCCCTCTACCGCTCTTTGGACGCCGTGTACGAAGCGGGAGAAGGGCGCGAGAAGGACCCCGTGGATGCATTCTTTGTGGACATGACTCTTGCGATAGGCACAGCCCAAGTGCACAAGTTCAACTGGAATGGTGTTTACGACGCCGAGACGCACTATAACCGTGCCATGACAAGACTAGCAGACGTCCTTGCTCGAGATGGTATTGAAAGACTGCAAGCTTTGCTTTTGGTGTGTCAGTATAGAATGGGCACCACCTCAAGCAACACCACAACAAGCGTGTGGCATCTCATCGGCGTTGCTGCCCGGACGTGTCTAGAAATGGGCCTCCATCGAGCTGCTACATATGCCTTACCGCAAACAGCCGAGGACGATCCAACCCTCAAGGCCAAAGAGGGAGAGATGGAGACAAAGAGGAGATGTTTCTGGAGTCTTGTATGTCTAGACCGTGTAACAAGTCTCGCTCTGGGCAGGCCACTAGCTATCCAACTCGAAGACATCGACGTTGATCTCCCTCCATGCTCAACACCCGACCAACTCCCTCAAGACAGCAGTCCTCTCTCCTCCGCACCCTACGGAACACCGCAATACCGCGCCGCGACATCAGTCTTCGTCCATATTGTTCGTTACCGTCTCATATGCGGCAAGATCATCAACGCACTACATCGGAGCGCAAAGCATGTCACGTTTACTATAAGCTATGAAGAGATGCGCACAGCTCTGGCGAGGGAGTTGCAGGAGTGGCATACAGAAACAGCCAATTTACCACTTGTTAAAAGCGATGCAACTGCTGCTTCACCAGAGAGTGGCTCAAGTTTTCGCTCTGAGGAGTGGTATCGTCTTCTTTACCACAATGGTATGCTCATGCTCTTCCGTCCATCACCATGCCTGAACGATGCTTCGACGAATAGTCTTGCACTACAAAATGTGCTTGACTCAGCTCGAGAAGCAATCAGTTTATACGCCAGCTTACATCGATCTCGGAAGCTGAATTACTCGTGGATAACGATGCACTCTGTTTTCTTGGCTGGTTTATCCTACATATTCGCTCTGCGCCATCATTTCCAAGCTCTTCAAGTATCGAGCGAGCCCACGCGTGCGAGGCTACACCTAACCCCTACGATAAATCATGTCGTTAATGATACGCGAGCATGCTCAAAGGTCCTCGTAGCTGTTTCCGAACGATGGGATCTTGCGCGGAACTGCTCCGACTTATTTGATAGATTGAGTGACGCTGTAGTAGCAGATGTCGTTGAGGCGTCGACACCAAGCACTGATACAACTAACATGAATGTCACAGCGGTTGATGCTGGCACCTTTTCTGCAGACTTGGCGAATATGACGGTGGACAGTACGTTTAGAGATTGTTTTGGGGATCTGCAGAGTCTTGGGCTGGATGAGTTTCATAATGATGCTATATCACAGTTGTCTCAGGAATGGTTCTTTGGTCTTGGTGATGAGACTCATCGGTACTATTAATATGTCATCGTCTTATAATTTTATTCAATGAAGGAGGATAGTGAGGGCACGATTACCACAAGGCCACGACTCTACTTTGGCCACTAAAACGAGTCTTTAAGACTATAAATCGCACTACGAGCACTACTGAATATTAATTTTGCTAAGCCGACAAATTATCCTAAAGGCGGTCTTAGTATGAGCCACCGGATATCGCTTGTTCATGACTTCGCCGATGAGGCGGACTCGGCCGCCGAGACCGAATCTAGTAGGTCCGTATAAGTGGGTCCGTACTCGGCGTCGGGGCCGATGAGCACGCCGGACTTGTGATAAGTTGAGATACGGAAATAAATGCGGCCTCAACTAATGGCCCGAGGTAACCTACAAGCATTTTATACCGACGGTCCACAGTCTGAACTAGCTTCCTTCTGCAGAGCCGCAATATCTCAGTCCAAGTTCTCTTAACACCCCTCTCTCATCCCACCACTCTCACTCGTTCACGTTTTCACTCATCAACACCACACAGCATATCCAAGATGCTTGATAGACCACCCATCCGTATCGGCAATGTCTCAGGCGCAACAGGCGACCACCCGCACGCCATGGCACGCATGGTCCGCTCGGGCAACGTCAATGTCATCACGGGCGACTGGCTCTCCGAGATGAACATTGCCTGGAACGCCATCAGGAAGCAAGAAGTCGATCCTAACCTAGGCTACGAGAACGGCTTCTTTGAGCAGCTTGAGGAGTGTCTCGACGATATCATGCAGCGTGATATCCGCGTCGTCACCAACGCTGGCGCTCTCAACACCGATGCGTTGTATCGCAAGGTGAGAGAACTGTGCGAGAAAAGAGGATACGGGGAGTGTGTTGTTGCAAAGGTGCTGGGTGATGATGTATCAGATGTGGTTATGGACAAGAATAAAAGAAGGGATTTATCCATCACACATTTGGATCACCCAGAGCAGACGCTTGATTCATGGGGTTTCACGCCTTGTTGCGCAACAGCATATATTGGCTGCTGGGGCATCGTCCAAGCTCTCCGCGCCGGCGCACGAATAGTCATTTGCGGCCGATGCACCGATGCCTCTCCAGTCATGGGCGCAGCAGCGTGGTATCACGGCTGGCGCGAGGACCAATACGAAGAACTCGCCGGTTCTCTCTTAGCAGCTCATCTCATCGAGTGTGGTCCCTATGTGGTCGGTGCCAACTTCTCCGGCTTCAAGGACTTTCTCCCCGAACTTGTGGATATAGCATTTCCTATCGCTGAGATCGATCCCAAAGGTCGCTGCACCATCGGTAGAACGACTGAGGGCGGTGGTCGCGTTACGAAAGAGACTGTCACGGCGCAGTTACTCTACGAGCTTCAGGGCCACTTATACCTGAACCCAGATGTCGTGGCAGATCTATCCGGCGTGCGAGTAGAGCAAGACTCTCCGAACCGCGTCTCCGTCTCATGCGCAAAAGGTCTCCCTCCACCATCGACAGCAAAGGTCATGATCGCTGCAAAAGGCGGTTTCCAGGCTGAAGCAACCTTCTACATCAACGGCCTCGACGTGGCAGAAAAAGCAGCCATGATGAAGGCTCAACTAGCCCATATGTTCAAAGACTCCAACTATAGCCGTCTCAGTATCGAATTATACGGCACGCCTGCAGATAACCCGACTTCGCAGCAGGCGGGTACTGTATCGCTGCGTGTCTTTGCGCAGGCGCGGAGAAAGCAGGATATCGCCGTGAATAAGTTCAAAGTACCCATATATGCGCTGCGAATGCAGAGTTATCCGGGATATCACATGAACCTCGATTTCAGAACCATGACACCCAAACCCTTTATGGAGATGTTTCCTGCGCTGATGCCGGTGTCTGCTATTGACCATCGTGTTGAGATGAGCACCGGCGATACATTCCGCGTTGAACCCCCATCAAGAACGGCAACGTATCCTATTGTGCGGCCGTCGACTGAGACTCACGGGCCGGTTGACATGCTCTCCTTTGGGCCAACAGAGTGGGCGCCTCTAGGAAGTATTGTGCATGCGCGGTCTGGAGACAAGGGCGATAACTCGAATGTCGGCTTCTTTGTGCGAAATGACGACGAGTATGCCTGGTTGAGGAACCTATTGACAGTCTCCAAGCTCAAGCAGCTATTCGGAGATGACTGGTTCAAGGGAAATCCGGACAGGAGAGTTGAGAGGGTCGAGTTCCCTGGTATCAACGCTGTGCACTTGTAAGTTCCCATATTCGGTCAGGTTTAACGATGCTAATGAGTATATAGCCGAGTTTTGGATAACCTGAATGGAGGTATTGCTTCGTCAGATCGTATTGATGGACTGGGTAAAGGAATTGGCGAATATCTAAGAAGCCGATATGTAGATGTACCAAAGGCGTTTCTGGAAAGAGGACGAATCTAGATGTTAGGCCATAATCATAGAAGAAAAGTGAAAACTCACAGATAACCTCAGTATCTATTATGACTATCTGTATAAGCATCCTTAAACCCATCGCTTTTTCTAACTGTGATTCTTTCGTGCTTTTTTAGCATCTTTTCTTGCACTAGGCCATAGTTTAATCCAAATCTAAAGACATATGGTGAGTAATTCTCTTATTCTCTGTCTAGTTCCAAGAATCAAGCCTTTAGGAGAGTAAGTATTGCTCCAGTAATAACAAGCGGTGATGCGACTGCTCGCGTCCAGTACAGCTGTCGGTTAGAGGTTCAGATGTCGAAGAGCCACGTCCACAGATGCCACTGGCGCAGAAGCTAGTAATCCATTCTGAGCAAGCATGTGTGAGACTGTTGTTGGATGATCGATCTCCCTGTGCTAGGTTACCATTGTCGTCGGTATACAGATACATTACATCCATAGAAGCCGGTCGCCGGTCCAAGATTTGCCTACGTGCACGTCATATTGCGAACACTGATATATTGAAGCAAGCTAATTCCAATGGTTATAGAAACATCAAGTGTTTTCGCGTTAGTTTCTTGCCAATGGAGGCTCTAAGACTCGCAGTTTGTCTTTATCTCCTACTTCGATGTTAGCATAATCAGGGGGTGAAAGATATGCCACTCCCAAATACTGGCCTAACTCCCTATTTGAGTCGGCAGGAAGGTCCATGGCGAATCATTTCACCGTCTGGACTACCACCCAAAGCACGTTGCATGCCATACCAGCTCGAAACAAGACTTGGTGGTCTAAATGATGTGATGCTTCTCGTGTCCCTCCTCGCCGGCACAGCCCTCCACATCAACCGCCTCCAAGCCAGTTGACGCCGTTGTCTTGTCTATTTCTTGGCCGGCCTTGAATCACTCAGATATCACCATGTCCCTTCACTCGCTTATCTATAACCAGTGTAAGCCATGCAGGCAGCCCAGCTACATATCCTTCAACCACGTGTTAGATCCGCCGAGCAAACTCAGGTTCACATAAACTAACAGACTAGTAGTTAGAGTCGAGATAACAATATCTAAATATGCTATCACATCATAGTTATTTAGCTACCTTATCATGACAATACCCTAACAGCCACCTCCCAAGTTTGCTGCAACACCTTGGCATGTATCCAATTCAAAGCCCACGTCCTCAACTCTCATTCGTCGCTCATATTTTATTCTTGGTAGCATTCAGTCTTCGGGGGGCTTTCAGCCGAAATTGACATCTCGGTCTCCGCGATGAGAGCACGAACCAAGCACCAAGTAGAATGAGATGTTACTGAACACTGAAATTGATAAGTGCTACCTAAGACGCCTAGACACCACACCCAGATACACCATGACAACTGAATATTGGACTTTACAATATATTCAAGACTGTTCAACAAGTCATGTTACACGTACAATCTCCTCTTGGCTCCTGGCTATTCAATCATTTTCGTCTACGCTCTTTTCCTTCTTCCTCTGACGTCGCCGCCAACCCCGCCTCTCAGAACGCCTAAACCCGCAGAGCCCATTCTCCTCTGTTCGTCCTAGGTATATATTCGATCGAGGTATGGTGGTTTCCTCTTAGAGCGTGCGTGGTGCCTTGCCTCCCGCTGTTGTCCGGGTATGACAAATGAAATAAAAGGGATTGCGCATGGTTTGTTGTGGGGGATATCACAAAAAATACTTTATTTAGATAGTCTCGAGCTTGTCCAGGATGGCCTTGGTGAACTCGTGGGTGGTGGAGGAGCCGCCCATGTCGGGGGTGCGGACCTTGCTGTTGGATTGTTAGCCATTGCGCTGTAATAGAAAAGATCATAGCAAAACTTACCCCTCGGCGATAACGGCGTAGGTGGCCTTGGAGATGCGGTTAGCATGCTCGTCGAGGCCGAGGTGTCGCAGCAGCATACTGCCGGACAGGAGCATAGCAGTAGGGTTGGCCTGGTCCTTGCCCTTGATGTCAAGACCGACGTGACGGCAACCGGGCTCGAAGACGGCGACCTCACGGCCCATGTTGCAGCCAGGGACGATACCGGGGCCACCCACAAGAGCAGCACCGATGTTGGACAGGATACCACCGTAAAGGTTGGGCATGACCATAACGTCGAACTGCTGAGGGCGAGAGACAGCCTGCATGGAGGCGTTGTCGACAATCATGTCGTTGACCTCGAGGGTAGGGTAGTCCTTGGCAACCTGGTGGAAGGTGCTGCGGAACAGACCGTCGGCGAGCTTCATGATGTTGGCCTTGTGAATGCAGGTAACCTTGGAGCGGCCGTTGGCGAGGGCGAAAGAGAAAGCGAACTTGGCGATTCGCTCAGACTTGGCACGGGTGATGATCTTGAGGGACTCGACGACGCCGTCGACGCTCTGGTGCTCGAGACCAGAGTACTCACCCTCGGTGTTCTCTCGGATGATGCACAGGTCGACATCCTTGTGGCGAGTCTCGTAGCCGGGGATGTTCTTGATCAAGCTGATGCTGGCGTAGATGTCGAGCTCCTGGCGCATGGCCACGTTGAAGCTCTGGTGGCCGGATCGGCTGATGGGGGTGTGCAAGATACCCTTGAGACCGAGCTTGTTGCGCTTGAGGGAGGCGACGGACTCGCGGAAGGCATCCTCGGTGCGGCCGGAGCTCTCGAGACCAGAGACCTCGATCTGCTCCCACTCGACGGGGACGTTGTCGGCCTTGAAGACGGTCTTGACTGACTCAGCGACCTCGGTACCGATACCATCACCGGGGATGAGGGTGACGGTGTACTTGCCGCCGAACTTAGCGGGCTTGAAGATGTCGGACTGGACGGTGGCGAAGGATCGAGCGAGCTGAGGTTGTTGCTTGGCGACGCCGCGCAGCAGCTACCCAAATGTTAGCAATATGCTCAATTGGTTTGATTCTTCAAGTTTGTGTATAACCAAGCTGAGCTGTCGTCGCGTTGCGATTTTTGCCAAGCTGTCATGTCCCCTCCAAGCACAACTCCAATTCTCCCTCAATCCTGTGTCGCGATGATCATGACATGATGCATGCCGTCACCCCCAGCCACAGCAATCCATTCGCCTCAAGCGTTCCCCGCATGCCACAGAAACACAATAACCCGTCATGACACACAACGCAAAGAAAAGCAAAAGCATCATAAACGTACCTGAGCCGATCGAAGAGAGCCTCGAGACAACATGATGACGATTGGGGGGGGGGGGGTATCTTAAAAGTAGAGGGGAGAGCTTCGTTAGGA